>VDFB02068207.1:0-33981 GCA_007258455.2 Sequoia sempervirens | reverse complement strand
CAACATTAAAACAAACCCATAAGGAAAATCATTCTTGCATGTTCTTCATAGCTGCTCCTAAATGCACTTTTAGTAGACCTAGCAATGAACCTACTTGGAGACCTTGATTCAACACAATCTATAGATAGTGTGAACACCATGGCAGACTTGTCTAAGGGACTTGAATGTTCATAACAACTTTTTTGTGGAGACTCAACAATGCAACAATTCATGGAGCTTACAAGATTTGTGTTGTTCAAACTAGGAAACACAACATTAATGGCCTAAATCCAAATCAATAAATATTGCTTCAAATCCTCAACCATTGACTTGGAGGCCTTCATACAACATTTGAAAGGTGTTTCCATCAGGTATTCACTACCAAGACTCATTCAAAGCACCAACTTGCTTATGACTGCAAAAATTGTCCTCTTGGGACAGTCATAAAATGACTTGTATTAACCCTTCAAAAATGCTCAAAACTCCAAGGTACAGGTTTACAAGACCTCTCCACATATTCCCAACACCTTAACCAACCATAAAGAACCCAAATCACTCCTTATTTCACTCAAACTTACCTTCACTACTGCTACAGGGTTGGATACACTCACAAATCAGAAATTTTTATCTAAGAAATCTCTTTCATGCATGAATTTCAAGAATCCAAACCTTTTCTAGGTCCAAGAGCATGTAAAAACATAATTTTGTGTGAGATTTCAACATTTTTGAACTCTGAAAATTAAAGATATTACATTTTTAATACTTGTTGCTGCCCTAGCTAGGGTTTTAACCTAGTTTCAGTAAAATCTCTATAACTTTAACAAAACTAAATGAAATTTGATGAAACCAAAAAAAATGTAGTAGATTCATAGGGCTATCAAATACAATTGATTTCAAATTGATCCATGGACTATATAGTAAGTACAAGAAGCTAGAAGTTGCTACAACCTAGAAAAATCACAAAAAAAACTTGCTTCAATTCATTCCAAATTTGAAAAGAAACTACAACCATGCTTCCATTCAACCGTTACAGCCTATTCATGCTTTTTCCAACCATTTACAATTGAATCCAATTATTAGGAACTATTTTATTGATTTCATGTAACCGTTACCTAATTTTTGACAACTTGCTAAAAATGCATGACAACTTTTATTGCCCGTTTGACAACTTTTTGTAACTTTTAAATCAATGACCCTCTAAGAACACTAAAGTAGATTACATGATCTCACATGGTCATGAATGACCTTAGGAAACTCCTAAACACGCCATACAAATCGTAACCACACCAAACAACTCATAAAACCAAAATTACCAATAAAAGGGAATCCATCATTGTCAAGCTTATCTACTCTTAGGTTTTCTATGTTTGGCTTTCCAAAATCTACTCTAATATTGGATGAGTTTTAGAGTCACTATCATCATGATCCATCTCTTGACATAATTTTAGTCACCCTTCAAGGGATTCATTGAAAAGCAATGCACAAGACATATTAGTACACCTTGCCACCATTGACAACCTAGCCTAGTGGGCATCCAAGGAAGGAAAAACACACCAAAAAGGGTAAAACAACATGAATAGTGGGGGAAGCAATGTTTCAATACCCTCTGACACCTTTGAAAACTCCCTAACATTCTTCAACCAACCAATCTCTCCAAACAATCACTTGGAATTTGGTGCTCTTATCAACTTTGGCAACATAGTCACATGGCCAATAGCACAAAAAAAGGATGGAACAACATGAACACATACCTAGGGTTGTCTTGGGTTATTAAAAACATATCACAATGACTCTCAACCCATTTTGGACTCAAATTTCCATGATACAATGTTCCAAGGAACAAATCAACATTATGGTTTATTGACACAATGCATAAATGATGCACTATTACTAATCAAAACTCAAAAATAATAGATAAAAATTAATCCCTATTTCACTCGTGCACATGAATCTCATGAAAATAAGCCCCATGAAATAATTAAAATGCCTTTTCAATGTTTTTTGTGCATGTGCAAAATGGCTGCAATCTTTGATGGGATATTACTCAGACACCGTGATGCTTAGAAACTTCTTTTTTGAGCCTATGGGATCATGTTGGGCCCCTCTAAAATAACCTCTCTCAATTTTTATTATCTCAGAGGCATTTTCTCGTGGTGGTGACATTTCGCTTGGAGAAAAAGTTGTCAAATGCATGTAGTGCAAAGTTGCAAACCGGTGCAAATTTTGTTCTACAACTCATGTGACCAAATGAACTATTCCAATGTGTCTAGGTGGGTACATTTATACTAGGAATGGTCCTCTTTCACACCCAAACATGTCAAATCGCTCCAAGCTATGTTCAACCGATAAAATCTTTTTAAGAGTCTAAAGTGTAAAATGGTTGCAATCTTCGACAGGCTATTACTCAGACATTGTGATGCTTAGAAATTTTTTGTCTAAGCCTATAGAATAACGTTGGGCCCCTCTACAATAACCTCTCTTGGTTTTCTCTATCTCAGAGGCGTTTTCCTATGGTGATGAAATTTTGATTGGAGAACAAGTTGTCAAATGCAAGTAGTGCAAAGTTGCAAAGTGGTGCAACTTTTGTTTTGTAAGTTGTGTGACCAAATGAATTATTCCAATGCATCTAGGTGGGTATTTTTACACTATAAATGGTCTTCTTTCACACCGAAACATGTCGAACTACTCTGAGCTATGTTCAACTGGTAGAATCCCATAAGAGTCCAAACTGTAAAATAGCTTCAATATTCAATGGGATATTACTTAGAAACTTCTCATATAAGCCTATGGGATCATGCTAGACCCTTATATAATAACCTCTCTTAATTTTTTCTATCTCAGAGGTGTTTTCCCATGGTGGCGACATTTCGCTTGCAGGAAAAAGTTGTCAAATGTTAATTCAAAGTTGTAAAATGGTGCAACTTTTGTTCTACAACTCATGTGACCAAATAAACTATTCTAATGTATTTGAGTGGATACGTTTACACTGTAAATGGTCCTCTTTCACAACCAAACATGTCGAATCGCTATGAGCTATGTTCTACCAGCAGAATCTCTTAAGAGTCCAAAGTGCAAAATGGTTGAAATCTTTGATGGACTATTACTCAGACATCGTGATACTTAGAAACTTCTCGTCTCATCCTATGGGATCATGTTGGGACCTTCTACAATAAACTCTTTCAATTCTCACTATCTCAGAGGTGTTTTCTTGTGGTGACAACATTTTGTTTGGAGAAAAAGTTGTCAAATGCAAGTAGTTCAAAGATACAAAGTGGTGCAACTTTTATTATGCAACTTGTGTGACCAAATGAAATGTTCCAACATGTTTGAGTGGGTACTTTTATGCTAGGAATGGTCCCCTTTTTCACCTAAACACATCAAAT
The DNA here is from genome assembly GCA_007258455.2 of Sequoia sempervirens. Lineage (NCBI taxonomy): Eukaryota > Viridiplantae > Streptophyta > Pinopsida > Cupressales > Cupressaceae > Sequoia > Sequoia sempervirens. Next base: position 30,619 of record VDFB02068207.1, on the reverse strand, counting down.
CACTTTGGGCTACTTTCAACCGGTTGAATCCCTTAAGAGTCCAAAGTGTAAAATGGCTGCAATCTTCGATAGGTTGCTACTCGGACATTGTGATGCTTAGAAACTTTTTGTTTGATCCTATGGGATCATGTGAGGCCCCTGTACAATAACCTCTCTCAGTTTTCACTATCACAGAAGCATTTCCCCGTAGTGGCGACATTTTTCTTGGGGAAAAAGTTATTAAATGTAAGTAGTTCAAAGTTGCAAAGTGGTGCAACTTTTGTTCTACAACTCATGTGACTAAATGAATTATTTAAATGCATTCCAGTGGGTATGTTTATGCTAGTCATGGTCCTTTTTTGCACTGAAACATGTTGAATCACTCTGAGCTATGTTCAACCAGCTAAATCCCTTAATAGTCCAAAGTGCAAAATGACTACAATCTTTGACAAGTTGTTATTTGGACATCGTGACACTTAGAAATTTTTTTTCTGAGCCTATGGGATCATGTTGGGCCCCTCTACAATAACCTCTCTTGGTTTTTTTCTATCTCAGAGACATTTTTCCATGGTGGTGACATTTTGCTTGGGGAAAAAGTTGTCAAATGCAAGTAGTTCAAAGTTGCAAAGCAGTGCAACTTTCGTTCTGCAACTTGTGTGACCAAAAAAATTGTTCCAATATTTTTGGGTGGGTACGTTTATGCTAGGAATGGTCCTCTTTCACACCCAAACACACTGAATCACTCTGAGCTACATTCAACCAGTTGAATCCCTTAAGAGTCCAAAGTGCAAAATAGTTGCAATCTTTGACAGGTTGTTACTCACACACTGTGACACTTAGAAACTTCTCATCTTAACCTATGTGATTGCATTAGGCCCCTCTATAATAAACTCTCTCGGTTTTCTCTATCTTAGAGGCATTTTCCCGTGGTGGTGACATTTCACTTGGGGAAAAAGTGGTCAAATATAAGTAGTTCAAAGTTGTAAAGTGGTGCAACTTTCATTCTGCAACTCATGTGACCAAAAAAACTATTATGACATGTTCAAGTGGGTACATTTACATTAGGAATGGTCCTCATTCACACCCAAAAATTCCAAATCACTACGAGCTACATTCAACCGATTGAACCCCTTAAGAGTCCAAAGTGCAAAATGGCTGCAATCTTTGACGGGTTTTTACTTAGACACCATGACACTTAGAGACTTCTCATCTGAGCTTATGGGATCATGGTGGGCCCCTCTACAATAACCTCTCTTATTTTTCCCTATCTCAAAGGTGTTTTCCTATGGTGGGGATATTTCACTTGGAGAAAAAATTGTCAAATACAAGTAGTGAAAAGTTGCAAAGTGGTGCAACTTTCATTTTGCAACTTGTGTGACCAATCAAATTGTTTCAATGCATCCAAGTTGGTAAATTTATGCTAGGAATGGTCCTCTTTCAAACCCAAACATGCCAAATTTCTCTAAGCTACATTCAACCGGTTCAATCCCTTAAGAGTCTAAACTGTAGTTGTTGTCACCAAATAGTGCACCCTTGCTAAGATGCAAAACTCAACCTACTAGTGAAGCATTGGATCCGAATATTCAATATCCATGACATATGATTTTTCATGCTCTAGAGTTATAAAAAATGATCTGGTAGCAATTATAAGACCATGTTTCCTTATGATTTATCATGTTATTTCACACATAGAAAATGGGAGGATTTTAACTTTATTTAAATGATGAATATGGGAGAAATGTGATAATTCACATGGTTGATGCATCCAAAAATAAATATTATATTGTTGTTCATACACATCTAATATCTTCATAATATCATTAAAACTGACCTATGCATTAATTTCATTTAATGAGATGTCAAGTACATTGTGATATTAGTCTAGATGCAAATAAATTTTGTTGGTTGGATCAACAACTATCATATGTTTTGATGCACTTTCATACAAGTTCATAGAGGTATATACACATGCCCGTGAGGTTTGAAACATCCACTTGTTCTATGGATGCAAATGAAATGATTGCTAAGCTTTAGAATCAGAACCATTAGTTGTTGGATGCCAGCCTCATCCATGAATTAATAGCAATACATTTTGCTATGATATTTTTTTTATGGGAAGGAGCTCTTACAGCTCATTTGAAACCTTTTGGTGTTAAAATACTTGCCAGTAGACAATTAAAGAACTCAAGAAGCTTGGAGCATACACGCAAATACATGAAGTATACACATGAATCATGAAGAATACACATGAATTATACTTTGGAAGTATGAAGCATACACATGAATACCTGTAATATATGTGAAGTATACATGTGAATAAGTGAAGCATGCATGTGAATAAGTGAAATACAAGTAATTGAAGCATTGCAAAGGATACAAACCACCAGGAATGGATTATATTTACACAATACATATTAGATGGAGCTTATTGAGCAATTGACAGTAATTATTTAAGCATTAGATGTAAATAAAATCCATGCCTACAACATTTAAGCATACAATTTACATAATACACCTGATAACATCATTCAAGAATGGCAGTAGCAAAAAAATTATTTCTTTAATCAAAAACTGTAAGGATATACAATGATATATATTGATAAATTTATATATAATATATCCAAAAAATGCATGCATGCTTACTACAAAAGATCCATATGGACATAAAATGTCACATATATATCGATAGTACAAAATATACCTTCCAAAATGCCACATAGGCATACAAAAAATGACCCTACTACATATTCATTTCCCTCTAGAGGAAGGAAAAAGATCTTGTGTTTCCTTTGAAATTTGGCTGGATGGAGTTCCTTTTGGTTCTCTTATCTTTTGAACATGCTCACTAGTCCTCCTCTCTTCACTTTGGACCTTCAACTGATACACTAAAAAGTATAAAGATGTTAATACATAGAAATTGAATTGTGGAATGACATAAAAAAATATAATCACTTACTTCATACATATAGTCATCATGCACATTTACAACATTACCACATCCATGATCTAGAGTTAAAACCACTTGTAGCAACCATCAAGATAGAAATTAAACTACATAAAAGTATTGTGAATTTTTTAATAATAGACCATAAAAGATCAAATATAATGCTAAATTGACTAATCTATTGCATACCTCTCTTAAAGGATCAGAATTGGCTATTGCTATAATAACTCCATGGTCCATTGTGCCACCAACATCACTAGGGTTTTCTAATGTCAACAACTACAAATGAAACAACATCTAACAGTCATATAAAGAAGTTCAAGTAGTCCCTTTATAACTGTCATAAATGAAAGAGTAAATGGTTGGCCTTACTTGAGACTACAATATAGTGCTTATAGATCACAAAATGGTGAAAGTACTAAGTCCAATAGGATAGTCCAAACTCTTGCAAATTCTAAAGTTTAGTGCTTATTGAGATTCAAATTGGATATGCTGATGAACTAATGTTAATGAGGGCATGACGTTAACATAGTGATAATGCCACAATGAAGTTCACTTGAATGAAGTGAGGATTATGATGTTACTAGCAACTTTCAAAAGGGATAATGAAACATACGATGAATTAGGAAGTGTCTAAGGTTTTACTGTAGCACATGAAGTTGGTTGTTGAGGTGTGTAGTAGTAATGGAGAAGACAACTTTAGTCAATAATGAGTGAAAGGAAAGATTTCTTCTAACGGTGTATAGGATAAAATTTGGATGGAGGTGCTATAGCATAGAAGGGATAAAGAGACAAGAACAAGAAGGTATAATTGAACATATGGTGAAATAATAGAGGGTACAATGGGATGGGAGTCAAATTTGATAATGGAACATGGGATGGACTAGAATAAATTAATAGGATAGGCTAGGATGGGATAACAAAATATAGCATGAATGATTAGAGGTTAATGGGATGGGATTAGGAGGGAATAAAGGAACATAGGGTGAATTAGGGAAAGATAGTGGGACAAGACCAAGAGGTGATAATGGAACATAAGGTGAAATAAGAGAGGGTAATGGGATGGGAATAGAAGGAGTTAATGGAACATAATATGGACTAGTATAGATTGATGGGATGGGCTAGGATGGGATAACAAAATATAGGGTGGAAAATTAGAGGTTAATGGGATGTGATTAGTAGGAAATAATGGAACATAGGGTAAATTAGGAGATGTATAGTGTTTTACTATAGTACATGAATTGGGAACTTGACCTATGTGTAGTAATAATAGAGAAGAGTTATCTAGGATGAAACATGGATAAAGATGGTATAACATAAAATGGATAAACGAAAATAGGGTGGAACATAGGGGATCATGGAACATATAGGGTGAAATAATAATGGGTACAATAAGATGGGAGTAGAAGGGCATGATGACACATATGATGGACTAGAAGATATTAGTGGGATGGGCTAGGAGGGGATCATGGAAAATAGGGTGAACTATTAAATGTTAATGGGATGGGATTAGGAAGGAATAAAGGAAAAAAAAAGTGAATTAGGAGAAGATAATGTGACATGATCAAGAGGGGAAGATGTAACATAGAATGGACTAGTAGAGATTAATTGGATGAGCTAGGATGGGATAATAAAACATTTTTAAGGTGAACTAGATATTAGAGGTTAATGGGAAGAAATTAGGAGGGAATATTAGACCATAAAGTGAATTAGGTGATGCATAAGGTTTGAATATATGACATGAAGTGGGAACTTGAGGTGTGGTGTGTAGTAATAATGTATTAGAGATTTTGTCAATATGAGCAGAAGGAAAGGTTTCTTGTAATGATATATGTATAAGATGAAATATGGAGGAAGGTGGTATAATATATAAGGTGTTTAAGATTGGGATATGTGATATAAATGGTTAAAAAATGTGTGATAAAAGGAATGGAAGACTGAGATGGACGTTGAATGGTAAATATAATTAGGATCTCACAAGACAACCCAATGTTTGTGTTTCTCATCATTTTTTTAGATTTTTGTAGGTAAAATTATGAAAACTAGCTAACATTGTTTTACAATACCATTAATGAATAAAGGTTACCTGAGTGAAAGTTGTTTGAGGACATGAATTGTGAGGTGTAGAGGTCGAAGGTTCACCAAGGAAACTGTTTGACATCTAAAGCATGTGTTAGGGTTTGAAAGGAAGATATCTAACAATTAAATGAAGATTTAAGTAATAAAAAGAGAAACTAAAAACACATAGAATAAATTATAACACAGATAATTTAACATGGTTCACCCAATCCAGGCTACATCCACCAACTGTAGCCATCCAATGATTTTATTATCTAGTACAAAAACCTATTACAATCTTGTGAATAATCACATTTTTCATTATCCTGTAACACCCATCCGAACCCCTTTTTATCAAGCTTAGAAGCTTTCAAATTTTTGGGTTCTACAAAATTAGATTTTTCTTTTTTTGTTTATTTTTCCCTTTTTCGGTGATGACGCAAAAAAGTAGGAGGAAAATTTTTCTCAGGGGCTGCTATCCCTGAACCCCCGCCCGAGGCCTAGGCCAGCCCCAGACCCTAGCAAGGATACATGCCAAGGTGTATAGTATACCATGGGCTATACAATATAGCATGATCAGTCACCACATACCAACAATCTCCCACTTGGAGACTGATCTTGGACGACAATGCTACAATTACAGCTCCCACTAGAAATAAGTACCTTGGACCCTGCTTCTCTATTATACTTGAATTCAACCTTGAAGGACAACTAAAGCTGAAGAGGAGCTCAAATTCTCCCTTGTCACTACCTTCGTAAACATATCCGCTGGATTAACATCTGTATGTATCTTGTCTAGCTTGACCTATCCATCCTCTAACATCAACCGAATGAAATGATATCTCAACTGTATGTGTTTTATTTTAGAATTCAAGGCATAATTCTTTGCAAGATGTATAACACTCTAGTTGTCTATAAACAAGTAATTTCTAGCTTGTTGTTTTCCCAACTCATCCATGAAAAGTTGCAGCCATATCATCTCCTTTGCCGCCTATGTTGCAGCAACATACTCTGCCTCTGTGGTGGATAAAGAAACCACCTTTTGCAATCAAGAAATCCAACTCACTGTTGTTCCACCAACTGTAAATACATAACTTGTGGTACTCCACCTGGTATCTATATCCCTTTCCAAATCTGAGTCAACATAGCCTTTTAAATTAGTGTAAGAGCACCCAAAACATAAACATTTATTGGATATACCTCTCAAGTACCTGAGAATCCATTTTACTGCATTCTAATGCTCAACTCTGGGATGACTCAAATACCTGCTAACAACTCCTCTAACATGTGCAATATCCGGTCTCATACATACCGTCGTGTATATTAAACTTCCTATAGCTGAAGCATATGGTACCTTGGAAATTTTTTCTTCCTCCTCTTGTGTCTTTGGACACATATCCTTAATCAATTTAACATGACTAGGGAAAGGTGTGCTGAAATTTTTTGCATTCTCCATATGAAATCTCTACAACACCTTTTCAACATAATTAGCCTGAGATAAAAACAATTTTCTATTTTTCATATCTCTACAAATTTTCATACCAAGGATTTTTTTTGCTTCCCCCAAATCCTTCATAGCAAATATTTTGCTAACTATTTTTTTAGCTCACTTATGTGTTTCATGTTACACCCTACTACAAGTATGTCATCAACATATAAACACAAAATAATGTAGTTGTCATTATCCAACCTCTTAAAATAAACACAATGGTTAGAATTACACCTATTGTAGCCTTGCTCAGCTATAAAACTATCAAGTTTCAAGTACCATTGCTGAGGTGCTTGCTTCAAGCCATATAAAATTTTATTCAATATGCACACTAGTTTCTCCTTACCTTTGACCTCAAATCCTTGTGGTTGTTCCATATATATTTCCTCTTCCAAATCACCATGGAGAAAGGCTGTTTTAACATCAAGTTGTTCTAAATGCAAATTTTCAACAACCACAATACTTAAAACAATATGAATAAAAGTCATTCTAATAATTAGAGAAAAAATCTCATCAAAATTAATACCCTTTTTCTATACAAATTCCTTTACAACTAATCTAGCTTTAAATCTCTTCTTACCTCCATCCTCCTCTTTCAACCTATAAACCCATTTGTTTAGTAAATCCTTTTTACTTGCAGGCAACTTGCATAATTCCCAAGTTTGATTTTTCAGCAAGGATTCCATTTCTTCTTCCATTCCATGCTCCCACTGAACCTTGCCATCCACCTGCATAGCTTCATCATAATATTTTGTTTCACCAACATCAGTTAACAAAATAGTATACAAAGAGGGAGAGAATCTTTCTAGAGGTCTACTTATCCTTAAAGATCGTCTAACAAGAGTTTGTGGTATTTGTTGTTGCTATTGTTGCCCAGCATGAGGAACCACTGAAACATCATTGTTTAGAATATCATCCAACACTGCATAATCATTTTCTTTCTTCTCATGCTGCAACAATAGATCTTTGTACAAAAATTTCTCATTGAATATGACAACCCTACTTCTCACAATTTTTTGATTTTCAAAATCCCAAAGCCTATAACCAAATTCATCAATGCCATATCAAACAAATATACATTTCTTTATTTTGCATCAAGCTTGGTTCTTTTTTCAGAATCTACATGTGCAAATGCTTCATAGTTGAAGGTTTTAAGAAAAGAATAACTCACCTTCTTACCTTTCCATGCTTCCTCTGGAATACCACAACCCAAAGGATTAGAGGGACCTCTATTAATTAAATAAACAACAGTGTTTACAGTCTCTATCCACATTTTTAAAGGAAGCCCAACATGCAATCTCATAGTCTATGCACGCTCCATTATTGTTCTATTCATGCACTCACCCACTCCATTTTCCTGTAGAGTCCTTGGAACCATTTTCTGCCTACGAATACCATTAGAGGAACAATAATCTTCAAACTCTTTGCTTCAATACTCACCACCATTTTCAGATCTGAGACATTTTAGCTTTTTACCCATCTCATTCTCAACCAAGCTTCTCCATTTTTTAAAAGTTTCAAATGCATCAAATTTTTGCCTAAGGAAATAAATTCATACCTTCCTATTTGCATCATCAATGAATGTAACATAATACAGAGAGCCACCGAGAGAAGATACCTGAGCTAGTTCCCATACATCCGTATGCACAATCTCCAATTTCTCATCTTTCTTTTGTTTCCCATCCTTGATAAAACTTACTCTCTTTTTTTTCCATACACACAACTTTCACATAAATCCATATTAACACATTTTAGACCTGGTAAAACATTATTCGAATGAAGTACTTTCAATCCTTTTGCACTCATATGCCTAAGTCTGTTATGCCATAGTGCTGATTTAGAGTCCACAACAACTATATGATCTTCTACCTGCTAAACTGCAACAACTATTCCTGAACATTGACCTTTTTTCATAATAATTAAAGTAGAAGGATCAGTATGACCTATACAAAGATATAAGGTTCATACTTTCACACCTTTTGCTACCACTAAGGCATCTTTGTGACCTTCCATTTTTTATCACTAAATGTAACAACACAACTTTCATCATCTAGTTTCCCTGCTGAAATTAATTTTTTTCTTAACTTTGAAACATGCCTTACCTCATGTATTAGCCAATGATTCCCATTCTGTAACTTAATCTTGATTCTTCCCTTTCCAACAATCTGACAGGGTTCGTTATCTGCTAAATAAACCAACCCAAAATCCCCTTGGACATAATCAAGAAAATAACTTCTATGGGGTGTAGCATGAAATGAAGCCCCTAAATCTAACACCCAAGAATCATCAGCATTATCAAGGGAAAGAATCAAAGCATCCTCATTAGATTTATTACTTACCACATTTTCCTCTTTACTTCCTTCCTTTTTGTCTCCTTCTTTATTTTTTCGAGACCAACAATCTTTCTATAAATGACCCAGCTTACCACAGTACCAACAATCCCTCTTGTCTCTAGATTGGGACCTTATGTCCTTTGATTTTCCTTGTGACTTCCCATGATTTTGGAATTGTTTCCTCTCCTTTTTTATGCCCCTACTTTCTACATTCAAAACACTGCCTGATGTGGATGTTCCACCTGAGCTTTTCTTATGAATTTCCTCACTCAAAATAACACCAACATCATCATCAAATTTCAATGTATTCGAACTAGAAACAAAATTGCTAACAACCATTACCAAGCTATTCCAGCTTTCAGGCAAAGAACAAAAAATAAAAAAGAGCCCTAACTTCATCAAATTTTACTTTTACAGAAGTTAATTGACTGGTGACCGTATTAAACTCATTTAAATGATTAACAACTGACCCACCTCTACCATTTTCATATTAAATAAACGCTTCATAAGAAATACATTATTTGAAGCGGAAGGCTTTTCATATAACTTCACCAAGGTTTCCATCAACTCTTGAGTTGTCTTTGCTTTTGTAATATTGAATGCCACCGATTGTGCCAGGCATAAACGAATACTTCCAAGAGCCTTTCTATCCAAAATCTCCCAGTCCTCATCAGACATTGCTTGAGGTTTCTTGGTTTTCCCTTCCAATGGCCGCCATAAATCCTTCTGATAGAGGTAGTCCTCCATCTACATATTCCATAATTGATAGTTCTTCCCATTAAACTTCTCAACCTTCTTACCATCATTTTCCGCCCCTGAACCCCCACCTGGGGCCTGGCCTGGCCCCAAACCTTGGCAAGGATACATGTCGAGGTGTACAGTATATCATGATCAGTCACCACATACCAACAACATGTTATGAGACAAACATTCAAATATAACATTCAACTATTCAAATGCAATAATAATATCATTAATACTAGTTACATATCTGTGGACTCAACGTCGAGAATGAATAAGGTTCTATAGGAATGGAGCACATATCATGAACACTCTGAACCTGAAATTTCATCATATCAATATTCTACTAACTTAGTTATTCTTAAATTTCAAAATATAATTTAATAAAAGGATTAAATGAACTTGCTAAATTTTATATGAGTATCAATGCTGAATCTATTATTCAATAATTCATCTATGGAAGTCATCGCCTCTGCAACTGATGTAGGCTATGTAGCTGAATCCTAAGCACTCTGATAATCATATGTGAAAATAGAACCACAAGCACCCCAATGGTGGGGTGGAGGTTAGGGCCTACACATCTCCTCCACATCAGGCTTTGCTAGAGGCTTCACACACTGTATAAGAGCTAGCTAATCAACTCTAGCGTGTCCACCTCTACACTATCCTTAACAATGGAAAGAATAACAACATGCTCCACCATGGGTTTGGCCAAGGATCTCAGTGCCAAATATGGATTACATCGTGCATTAGGTCTATCATGTGTGGAGCCCCCACCTCTACCCTAAAAGTCTAAGATGTCAAAATAATTTGGCATCCTATTGAGGACACACTCATAATAGAGTTTCCTTAAAAAGTATTGTGGTACCTCATGGTTATTGTATGGAGGTTGGTTAAATACCATCCACCACCACTCCCAAAATTTATTTTTAATTAATTCATAGTGTAACCAATGGATGGGGAACCTCCTGCATGCATGATACAAAGGTGTGTTGGTTCTCATGTCTATAAATAGGGCATACAAGTTGGATTTGCTAAAAAAAAAAATTCACATCTGCATATATGAAAAACCACTAGCATAAAATTGTTTCATTTCATGCCTCTTATTTGACCAAAAATTTGTTTTCTTGCTCATTTCTCCTACATGAGATACAATTTACTTCAATGACTTGACAATCCCTCTCTAATAAGGGTGGGTTTCGACATGCTCAGTTAATCTTCTAATTAATTGTTCAATGTCTCTTTCATTGTTTTCAATTTGATTTAGGATATTTTCTTGTGTTCCTTGAGGATGCCTATGAACTGATGGAGGGGTTTCAAGTTGTTCTTGTATAGGAGGCTCTTCATGAGGGGGTGATTGTGGATTCTCAAAGTATGGAGGTAGAGATTCATTCCTTGAGAATTAGAACAAAGTTTTATTAAAAATCCTATTTTAATTGACATTCTAAATCAAATTTGAAATAAAAACAATAAAAATACATACCTCTTCACAATCTTTGACCTCTTTGACATGTTGGCAGCATCCTTGTGAAGAATTTCAAGCTAATAGTGCAAAAAAAGGAAGAGATTTGGTGAGCGCGAGTTGTAGAGTTAAAAACCTCCAAGCCAAGCCATAGGTTGAAAATAAAATGAGGTTTAGAATGTAATATTTGTTTTAAATTCACTTTTTGCATTTAGCGCACGCCAAATTTGGCACTCGCCAAATTCGATGAGCGCAAAATTTGGCACTCGCAAAATTTGGCATGCATCAAATGCTCTATTTTAATGTTTTTTTTCATTTTTTTCCAATTTGGCATCAAAATTGTGTCATAGATTGGTGCACTTACCCTATAAGCATCTTTGATTTATTTCCAAATTCCAAACCCTAGGGACTTTAGGTTTCCTTCGATTATCAGTTTCCAAAAAGCATAATTAGTTCCTTCAAACCGAGGAATCTTGTATGAACCATCATATACCATCTTGGATCCTTACCTCAAGCTATTAGGATTCTTTAGAGGAACTTGGATTTGATATCAATTATTGAACATAGGCAAAGAATTTGAGGGGGGTGAATTAGTCTACTCAAAAAATTAAGCTCTTCCAAACCTTGAAACTTTCAACACCATACAACACTCTTATTAAAACCTTTAAATAGATATGGAAGTTTAAACTCTTAGTATGATTAGAAATTATTAGCAATGAAAGATATAGCAGTTCTACTTCTAATCAGATCACTAGCATGGAAAGATAAATAAAAGAACACACATCCACAAGATAACATGATATTTACAAAGAAAACGCAATGAGTGAGAAATAATGGTGAGAGTTAGCTCACAATTTAAAGGCTCACTGCCAAAAATACTTGCAAGAAGGCTCACTGTAGTAGAGCAAGACATAGAGGATTTGTAGCATTGAATTACCAACCAACTCTAGGAACAAGATACAAAGGACTTGATGAGATTCACTATATCAAAGTAGGATACAAAATTTTTATGAGATTACAATATTTGTCAACAACTCACTCTACTGATTGAGGCTTTAAATCGCTACTGACATTTTAGCACATTTTAGGGCCTACATGTCTCCTCCACATCAGGCTTTGCTAGAGGCTTCACACACTGTATAAGAGCTAGCTAATCAACTCTAGTGTGTCCACCTCTACACTATCCTTAACAATGGAAGGAATAACGACATGCTCCACCATGGGTTTGGCCAAGGATCTCAGTGCCAACTACGGATTACATCATGCATTAGGTCTATCATGTGTGGAGCCCCCACCTCTACCCTGAAAGTCTAAGATGTCAAAATAATTTGGCATCCTATTGAGGACACACTCACAATAGAGTTTCCTTAAAAAGTATTATGGTACCTCATGGTTATTGCATGGAGGTTGGTTAAATACCATCCACCACCACTCCCAAAATTTATTTTTAATTAATTCATAGTGTAACCAATGGATGGGGAACCTCCTGCATGCATGAGACAAAGGTGTGTTGGTTCTCATGTCTATAAATAGGGCATACAAGTTGGATTTGCTAAAAAAAAAAATTCACATCTGCATATATGAAAAACCACTAGCATAAAATTGTTTCATTTCATGCCTCTTATTTGACCAAAAATTTGTTTTCTTGCTCATTTCTCCTACATGAGATACAATTTACTTCAATGACTTGACAATCCCTCTCTAATAAGGGTGGGTTTCGACATGCTCAGTTAATCTTCTAATTAATTGTTCAATGTCTCTTTCATTGTTTTCAATTTGATTTAGGATATTTTCTTGTGTTCCTTGAGGATGCCTATGAACTAATGGAGGGGTTTCAAGTTGTTCTTGTATAGGAGGCTCTTCATGAGGGGGTGATTGTGGATTCTCAAAGTATGGAGGTAGAGATTCATTCCTTGAGAATTAGAACAAAGTTTTATTAAAAATCCTATTTCAATTGACATTCTATATCAAATTTGAAATAAAAACAATAAAAATACATACCTCTTCACAATCTTTGACCTCTTTGACATGTTGGCAGCATCCTTGTGAAGAATTTCAAGCTAATAGTGCAAAAAAAGGAAGAGATTTGGTGAGCGCAAGTTGTAGAGTTAAAAACCTCCAAGCCAAGCCATAGGTTGAAAAGAAAATGAGGTTTAGAATGTAATATTTTTTTTAAATTCACTTTTTGCATTTAGCACATGCCAAATTTGGCACTCGCCAAATTCGATGAGCACAAAATTTGGCACTCGCAAAATTTGGCATGCATCAAATGCTCTATTTTAATGTTTTTTTTCATTTTTTTCCAATTTGGCATCAAAATTGTGTCATAGATTGGTGCACTTACCCTATAAGCATCTTTTATTTATTTCCAAATTCCAAACCCTAGGGACTTTAGGTTTCCTTCAATTATCAGTTTCCAAAAAGCATAATTAGTCCCTTCAAATCGAGGAATCTTGTATGAACCATCATATGCCATCTTGGATCCTTACCTCAAGCTATTAGGATTCTTTAGAGGAACTTGGATTTGATGTCAATTATTGAACATATGCAAAGAATTTGAGGGGGGTGAATTAGTCTACTCAAAAAATTAAGCTCTTCCAAACCTTGAAACTTTCAACACCATACAACACTCTTATTAAAACCTTTAAATAGATATGCAAGTTTAAACTCTTAGTATGATTAGAAATTCTTAGCAATGAAATATATAGTAGTTCTACTTCTAATCAGATCACTAGCATGGAAAGATAAATAAAAGAACACACATGCACAAGTAAACATGATATTTACAAAGAAAACCCAATGAGTGAGAAATAATGGTGAGAGTTAGCTCACAATTTAAAGGCTCACTGCCAAAAATACTTGCAAGAAGGCTCACTGCAGTAGAGCAAGATATAGAGGATTTGTAGCATTGAATTACCAACCAACTCTAGGAACAAGATACAAAGGACTTGATGAGATTCACTATCTCAAAGTAGGATACAAAATTTTTATGAGATTAAAATATTTGTCAACAACTCACTCTACTGATTGAGGCTTTAAATCGCTATTGATATTTCCTTTCACACATTTTAGCACTATCTCTATTGAATATTCAATATAATTCACATGCAAACACTTCTCCACACTTGTACACTACTCCATCATGTTGCATCTGGAATGATCTTGCATTTATATCCATCACAAATCTTCAAAACTTCAATTAGGTCAGCCAAGAAGAAGATAAATAGTGAATTCAACAAGTTAGCCACCAAAACATAATGCGGTCCTATATTGAAGATATAGAGGACTAAAAAAACTTATTATATCTTCAAATGTGATCCAAAACAATTCACATGTTGGTGCACAACAATCTAAGTCAACATCAACAAAAATGTGTAGATGAAACATGAAGCGCATAACCTATTGGATCAAAATAATTCTTCTAATTGAATTTTCTCAAGGTGATTCTAACCAAGATAGGTCAGGAGCCTAATATAACTTAACACATCTTCAATTACTAGCACATAACCCTAATCACACAGTGCAAGAAAAAGAACAATCCTTGTAGGCCAAACATCTACAAATAACCTAGGAAGCCAACTCAAGACCCAATGCAACAAAAAAGCAGCCAAATAGCAATGTGTGGCTAATATGGGGATGTTCTCTGAACATCCAACAACACTTGCATACACTTCTTTCATATTGACATGACATCAACAACTTTTTTATAACAAATAGGAATGAAAAACTATATTCAAGAAGCATAAAATGAATGAACACGATATATGACATTAACAGAATAACTTGTAGACCACTTCATCACATGAAATTGGAATTGAGACACTACACAAACACTAAGAGTACATTCACCAAACCATAGGATCTGAGAAATCAATGCAAAGAAATATGGAGTGTTTCTTAGATTAGTCTAGATAATCAACAATACTATCAACCTTTTGCAATTTCAAATTAGGGGAGAATAAACTATGGATGAAATTTTATGGAATATATTTTTAAGAAAAGTGTATTGCATAGAATTAAATGTTAGACACAATTTGAGATGATTAAGAAAGAAGTAGAGAAAATATTTTTGGATAGTCTTCATATTTTTATAATTTAGTTAATGATAATGCTATTTTAATGGAGAGATAAAGAAATGGTAGTAATGATAGAAATGATAAATAGTTGTGAAGATAGGGTTGAATATGAATAAATGGTTTATTAAAATAATTAAAAGGAAGGGGGTGGGAAGGTAGAGAGTAATTGTATGTATCTAAATAGGGTTCGTAGGAAATCCATGCATATGAAAATAAGAAGACACTTCAGTATAAAGATGATAAATGATTAGTGTAGCAATGGTAATGGTATTATAGATGTGATATTTAGGGGTGGGCATGGATTAAATAATATATGTAGGAACACATTGTAATTTTTCACAACTAAATGATGAATATCTCTTGAGAAAAATGGGCATGGTGATTAACAATGTGCCTTGTGGCTTGAAAATAGAAACCATTGGAGTTATCATAAGGAAGGGTACTTAAAGCATCGCTGATGGGATTATTTATGGTAAGGTCTTGCTCATTACCAATTATGTGATTTTGTACAAATATGTTTTCTTATAAATATAGACAAAATTTTCATGATCAATGGAGTCTAGAATTTTGATGCAAGAGCATCCAGGGCACAAAAGTAATCTTGCATTGATTTGAGTTAATTCCACTCAATAAGGGCTGATCATGTTCATCGGAAAGACTTTAGCATATTGGCAGGACATTTATTTTGGTCCCAATGACATACCAATGATGATAGTGAGTGAGAAGTGCATAAGTTACATTGACGAGAGGACTACTTATTGGCAAGATAGCATCTGATATCTCAAAAATAGGCTGATATCTCTTTAGGAGTTTGTAGTATGTATGTCATTGGTGGGAGATGAAGATTTTGGCAAGACCCTATTCTATGTCTTAGTGAGGACCTGATAGTTGAAGAGTGAAATGGGGTTGTGTTCATCAGTGAGATACTAAGTGATTGACAGGATGACATTTTATGTCCCAATGACAACTTGACATGCCATAAATCATATGAGCAAATGACATCAAGAGGACCTGGGTGTATTAGTAGGACAGGAGAGTGAGTACCAATGATAGAATGATAATGCATGCATTAGAGTGACAATAGGATATTGGTGGGAAACAATAATGAGTCTTAGTGATGGGGCGATAAAAGGGTGGATGACATGTATAGATCAATAGTGATTAATGATTGATTGTGTGATTCACATCCTTGTTGTGAATTACATGGCAACAAGCTAGAAGGGTGGACCCACATTGAAATGATGTGTTGATCAAAGTGACATATTATTATTGGTAGGACTCTTAAGGTGGTCTTTTGATTCAACGATAAGGAGGAAATGGAAGGAGTGCAATCTAGGAGATTGAGGAGTTAGGGAACTTCACAACCTCGCAACTTGGTTATAAAATTAATGGAATCCACAATAGGATGATGGGGTAGAGACCTGAATGGTGTGAGGATTGACTGAATGGTGAGTTGGCAGAATGAACGAATCTAGTGGTGACACATAGCATGATATCATTCATAGATTCACATCATTGTTGCTAATTGAATAGGTTAAACGCATTTAGGAGCATTCAACGAATGATTGGAAAATGACCTACTAGGGAACAAAATAAGAACTAATGATACAGATAACCATGTAGCTATTAGAAAAATATAAGTGATCATTGGACAACATGGTGGTACTAAGACAATAGGAGAGAAGAATGTGAAGTCTGACTTGAAGAATTAGAACAATATATGAAGCTAAAGGAATACAAGTGCAAGCAAAGCTAGTAGTGTTGGAGTTACAGGGGTGTGAGAAGGTGGCAGAGTAGCCTAAAGGTGATGGTGGAGTAAAGAAGAAAGTAAATCTCTTGTTGGTGAGTGTAGAATTTAGAGAAAAAAGCTCAGATATGTAATTTGGTAGACGATTGTAATGAGATAGCCCATGTGATGAAACTATAATTATGTAATGTCATTTTATTAATAAAAGGAATTTCTTTTTTCTTCATTTAGCTGTGAAAACTTGTGTTGTTACTGTGAGTTTGAGCTTGTAAGGGGCAAACCTAGGTTTTCTCTTTCATTATTGGTATTAGAGTTGGTTGTCCTGAGTCTATAATAGAGTGTCGAACATGGGGTAGTTGTAGCAGGACTTGTGAGTGTGTGTTGAAACCAGAAGACTTGCTGGTGAAGAGTTGAGAAGAGTTGTAGAAAAGCATGTTTGTTGCAGGCATGAAAGAGGGTCTGTAACTACTATCCTCTAGTAGAGATAAACTTGGGTAGAAGGTGTAGAGTTCCTCCACTAAGAGAAGGTGGGTAGAGGAAGCATCTTCTAGAATCTTTATTGGGTAGAGGATGGTTGTGTGAGTGAGATATTTCTTGAAGTTGTGAAAAGATCATTGAATGTGAGGTAGTTCACATACACAAACCTAAGAGTTTGAAGCTTTATTAGAGCATTGAGAGTGTGTGGGTAACATTTGAAGGTGTTGAAGGTTTGGAAATAGATCACCAAATTAGAGGTAGTTTACATTCGTGTGACCTAAAGGTTAAATATTTATATTGATTACAACTTTGAGAGGTTTGGAAAATGGAAAAGAGAAAGGGAATTGTCATTAGATGGATTCTAAGGATTCCTAGACTAGAGGAAATCAAAAGGAGATTTTGAGAAAAGGAAATAAGAGAGATGCAACAAGAACTAAATGAATTGAGGGATGAGATTGAAAGGAGGAAACAAAAGAATCCAAAAGCTGAAGATAAATTTTATCTTTCTAATGATGTTTTGACTATAGAAAAGGAGGTTGTAGTAGAGTGTCATGCATATGACACCAAGGAAGAGGATGTGTAGGCTGAGAAACTAGAACCTAGGATTGAAGGATGTATATTGGAATACATAAAGGATGAAGGTCCAAAGGTGGTAGAAACCACTGAAAGGTGGAGAGAAATGGAGGACCTTCAAGAAGAGGAAACCCAAGTGGCAATAGTTGAGGAAAAGAGTACTAAAGAAGGAAGAATTGCAGCAGTTGAGGATGATGCAGTGATGTATGTGGATCCAATTTTCTATGAAGAATCTGATGAAGATCAAGAGCTTCTTGAAGAAGACATTGTAGAGATAGAGAGGTTGTTCAATGCAACAACAAAGATAATGGAATTCGGTATAGTGAAGATCTTGATGGAGAAGAAAGAGGTAACATCTTATTTTTGTAATAGTTTTGAGTATGATAAGAGTAAGGTATAATGAGATATTGCAGTAGTGATTTTTTTTGCAGTTGAAGGTACTACTATTGGAAACAAGGAAGGAATTGAAGGGAAGAATGTTGGGTTGTATGGCAATCTTTCCTAAACATCAGTTGATGACTTCTTATGTGATAAGGGAATCAAAGTGACTACTAGTTTGTTGTAGGATAAAGAGGATGAATCTTTTGATTATACTGCTAACATTGATGTGAATGCAGATGAGGAAGTGATTGTAATTTAAAATGTCTTTTAGAAGGTATACACAAAGAGAAGTACAATTTTATACCCAAGGGTGAAGATGAACAAGTGGATGTAGCATTACCAATGAAGGAGGTAATGCATAATGTTGAGATAGATGAGGTAGTGAATGCCTATGAGATGGTTTAGAATGATTGGTATGCAAAGAAGGGTTTGCATGGTGTTGCAGAGTTAAGTGCAAATCCAAATTGGTGGTGGATGGACTATGGTGGGTTGAATCCCACAAGATTAGAGGTTAATGAGGGGTGCATTTAGAGGAGGCGGTCAAGATCTAGTGGAGTTGATTCCACATCGATGAGGTTGAGATCAGAAAAAAGAAATGACTACCAAGTGGTTGTAGTAGTAATAGAGAATAAGGTAATACATGAGTCATATCATTCTTTCAAAGAAGAAAAATTTGATGATTATGACTTCCCAGATTTTTATAATGAATATTGGTGGGAGATGAATTCTATGAAAAGAGGAACAAAAAGAGGAAGGATGAAGGATGGAAGAGACGTTAAGTTATAGGGAAAATTGAGAAAGAAGCTATAGATGAACAAGGTAGCAAGATGGATTTTGAATGAGTATCAGATCCACAAATATTTATGAAACATTTCTTTCCTACCCTAAGTGTCTGATGCAGGAGCATCCAAGGCACATAAGTGATCTTGCATCGATTTGAGTTAATTCCACCCAATAAGGTACAATCATGTTCATTAGTAAGATTTAGCATATCAACAGGATGTTTCTTCTGGTCCCAACAACATACTAATGATGGTAATGAGTGAGTAGTGTGTGAGTTACATCAGTGGGAGGACTACTTATTGGAAGGACAACATCTAGTGTCCTGGTGATAGGTCGATATCTCTTAGGGAGTTGGCTATATGTATGTCGTCGGTAGGAGATTAACATTTTGGTAGGACCCTATTCTATGTCCCAACGATGAGCCGATGGTGGTAGAGTGAAATGGGGTTGTGTTCATTGGTGAGAGACTAAGTGATCGGTAGGATGGGAGAGCAAGGTCCAGTGATAGAATGATAACACATGCATCAAAGTGACTATAGGCTATCAATGGGAAATGATAATTAGTCTCAGCGATGGGGCAATAGAATGTTGGATAACATGTGGGACCTAACATGATGGTGATGTGTACAGATCAATGGTGATTGATGATTGGTTGTGTAATTCACATTCTTGTTGTTAATTATGTGGTAGAAAGCTAGAAGGGTGTACCCACATAGAAATGATGTGTTGATCGGAGTGACATATTATTATCAACAAGACTCTTAAGGTGGTCTCTTCGATACAACGATAAGGAGGCAATGGAAGGAGTGCAACCCAGGAGATTAGGGAGTTAGGGAACTTCACAACCTCATGACTTGTTTATAAATTTCATGGAATCTATGATAGGTCGATAGGGTAGATATTTGAATGGTGTGAGGATTGACTAAATGGTGAGTTGGTGGAACAAACAAACCTAGTGGTGACACATGGCATGATAGCATTCATCGATTTGCATCATTGTTGCTAATCGACTAGGTTAAATGAATTTACAAGCATGCAACAAATGATTGGAAAATAACTTACTTGGGAACGAATAATAATTGATGATACAGATAACCATGTAATTATTAGGAAAATTTGAGTGATCATTGGACAACATGGTGGTACTATGACAACATGAGAGAAGAATGTGAAGGCCAACCTAGAGAATTAGAACAATATATGAAACTA
This sequence comes from Sequoia sempervirens, assembly GCA_007258455.2. Taxonomy (NCBI): domain Eukaryota; kingdom Viridiplantae; phylum Streptophyta; class Pinopsida; order Cupressales; family Cupressaceae; genus Sequoia; species Sequoia sempervirens. The sequence continues at coordinate 10,367 of VDFB02068207.1, read as the reverse complement.
AAGGAATATAAGCACAACCAGACCTAGGAGTGTTGGTGTTACAGGGGTGTGAGAATGATGCAGGAGCATCCAGTGGTGTAAGGGAAATCTTGCATCACCCAAAAATAGTTAAATTTCAAGTTTCTCAATTTTTAAATATTTTTACATTTTTGGATACCCTTTTCGTCATAATGAAATTCCCAATTTACGGTTTTTATTTTCTATTCCTGGGTTGAAAGATATTGTAGTTTTAGTTTCCCAAATTTGCACCTGAAAATCTTTTGAGTTAGATTTGAGGCACTTAGAGTTCCCAGAATGGCCCCAAAACTTGCTAAAATTAATTTAGCAAATTTCAAGATGTTATTGACTTTGAGACCTTTCCAACGGTTCAAACGGTTCGCGAATCAGAGTCCTGGATCAAAAGTTATGGCCCCGAGAAGTTGGTGCACTTTCTAGAAGATACAATTGCAAATGTTCTTTTGAAATTTGAACTTCAAGTTGTAATTTTTTCGGCGCCAAACCGCCTAAACTCAAATTTGAATGTTGTTTTGGCTCCAAACTAAAGAGGAACTCTATTTATGGGCGGGTTTCTAATTTTTGGGTAGCTTTTTGGGGACAAGCTCGCATATTGTGAAAGGGTGATTCTGTAGCTTTCTGTAACTTGCATGTGTTGTAGAACTTGGGGATTTGAAATCCTTTGCATGTAAGAAGCTCTATTTTCTGAATAATAAAATTATTCTCTTGTTTGTGGGTTATTTTCTATGTCTCGGGCTGCGCCCTCATCAGAGAAGGTGGCGGAGTAGCCTGAAGGTGATGGTGGAGTAGAGATGAAAGTAGATCTCTTGCTGGTGAGTGCAGAGCTAAAAGCGAAGAGCTCAGATCTACAATTTGGTAGATGACTGTAGTGAGATAGCCCATGTGATGGCATTGTAATTCTGTAATGTCATTTTATTAATAAAAGGAAGTATTTTTTTCTTCATTTAGTTGTAAAAACCTATGTTGTTACTATGAGTTTGAGCTTGTAAGGGGTAGACATTGGTTTTCTCCTTCATCAAATTCCCCCATGGTCAAATTTATCTTCCCTCATGACAGGTAGCTCCTCAAGAGTAGTCAAAAAAGGGGGAAGGGAAGACAACTTGCTACAAGAAGTATACACCTAAGAGATGTTGGCAGAAGAAGCCATAGTACGATTCAAATAGGAACAACATTGAGTTAGAATAAATGAATATTCTAACTTTGTAGTAAAAATCATAAATTGATGAAAATAATAATCCTAACACAATAAAAAGATAATTTGGCTTATAAAAAAATTTCATGTTCACCAAATGAAAAATAGCTTCTTTTTTTTAAAAAACACCTCTAAGTTCCAACCAACTAAATTTTTATATAATGTCAATATAAATAATCACACAATCTAATATATATATATATTAGTAATGTACTTGATCCTATCAAAGTGTATTTCACTTATCTAAACTATGTTTAGTTTTCCTAAAAAAAATATTATGCTCAATTTTGAGATAAATAAAATAGAAGAATAGAGAATACATAGAAAGAACTTGGTCAATGAGTTGAGATGTTATGGAATAAACAAAATTAGAATCTAGAATAGGAATTTAGTAAGGATTGTTATATAGACTGCATTACTTTTACCAAATGACAATACAACTATGTTATGTTCTATCATACATAAAAACATATAATTTGTATAGAGAGTGAAATTTATAAAATAAGAATAACTTACACAACTAGAAATAAGAAATAATAATAATATAAAAAGGTGAAAAAATAGTCTAGATTATACAAAATAAAAGAAATAATATGAACATAAATTAATGTAAACACCTAAAATGTAAGGAGAAAGAAGAAATATGAAACCTACATGTGAATAGAAACACCACCAATATTTTTGATAAAAAAGAGTGAATGGGGATGACTACTAAGGAGCATGGTGAAATTATCAAGCCCCTATTTTGATCTTTAAACTTCCACAATAATTCAATTAGAGAATATTATTGAGATAAAAATGTGTTCCTATCCTATGTGTATGTAGAATTAAGATTGATTTTTGGTAAAATAAAATATGAAAAAGTAGAATAGATAAAATATACCTATCACTTTCCTAATGTGTATAAAAATAGGAACACGAGATGTAATAGGATATTTGGGAATGCCAATAAGGAAGTAAAAAATATAGGTAAACATCAAAAAATTATTTTGATACTAGTTTTTCAAGAGCAGAAAGCTCAATGTAAAACCTCACTAAAATATAAACATCAACCAATCAACAAAAGAGAGTAGATTTTGGTAATACAAAGAGAATATGACACAATAATAAATATTAAATGGTACCACAAGAAAAAATAGAAATACAAAAGAATGCCAGTTTTTTATAAAACTTGTTAATGTAAATATTTATAAAAGAAGTGAGAAGATGTTGTCATTTCTCAAGAGGATATTATCCCAAACAAATTATTAAATGATAATGTAGAAACAAATCCAAGAAGAATCATATAAGCTTCAAAACCCTTTCTAATATCTGTAGCCAAGTGCAATACACAATCATAAATAAATTTCATAGTAATTTAGGCATATCTAAATTGTTAAGAGAAACTCATATTACACAAGAAAAAGAATTTAAACTTTGTTTGAAGCCAAAGCATAACTACTTTATTACATGAGAGATTGTCAAATAGAGAATCCAACTTTTTAAAAATCTTCTATCATTAAATTTTCTATTCTTCATAATATAGTTAGGGAATTGATGTAAATTTGACAGAATTTAGGAAATGAAAATTACAAAATAAAAGGGAAAAAGAAACTACCTAACCATTAAATGTAACTTACATAATAGTATTATTTTGGTCAAAATCACAACTACATAGACTACATTTTTATATTAGAGAAATCAAATTAAAAATATTGTAAAATGGTTACGACAAATGAACTAAACATAAAATAAATACAAATTCACAAAAGAATACCAATGTACAATCACAAAATACACTTGGTATTTGTACTAGGAAAAAGGCTAAGGATATGCTAAAATCGGTACTAGAAACATTGAAATGTGTATAGTGTTAAAACTGTAAGGTATGCATTTTTTAATTACAAATACTTTTTTTCTATATTCATAATTTATTTTTTATGTAATGTTACTTATGACTATTATTACATGTGTTTGCATACCTTTTTTAAATATCTATTACTCACAAATTACACAGTTCTATTATGAAGATAGTCTCACATGCTTGGACATAGTTTGATGTTATATATGTTGACATGGTTATATGTAATTTGATTTCTTGACTACTTTATCATGCATCATTTTTCACTTTCTCTCAATTCCTTGAAATTTTTGGATGCAACCAATTGAAGGAAAGCATATATTATCACTAATGTTATTATTATTGAGATTTCATATATCAAATGGGTATGTACAGGATCATCATGGAAAAAGCAAGCCCTTAAGTGGCAAAAAATTCAAAAAAATCAGAGTTAGGCAACTTAATGTAAAAATTTGAATAAGTCATCTATATTATTTCAAAAATATGTAAGAATATAATCTATAGAAAATTGAATGTGTTTCTAAACTACTAGGTTTATTTAAAAAAGAAAATCTATTTGGTGAAAATTTGAAAATTCAATGTAGTAGTACTTAAATTTTAGGGAAAAAATAAGAAGTAGGTGCCTGTTTGACCACCCTAACCATAATAAAATGATAATATTTTTTATAAGATTTTAGATACAAGTAGAGGACTCATGTCTCAATGTGATAAATATTTTTTTGTAGTTTTTTTCCAAGTAAATAATTAATTATGAATTTTTTATTACAAATTTTAAAAAATATAAAACTTGTATGTCTGACCACCTTAACTTAGTCAAAACTTCATGAAATTCATTTTTTTTTAATCCTATAGTATGTGAAGTGTAGAATGTGACACATGTTTCAGATTAAAAAATGTGATACCATTTGAAAGCTATAGATGTTTTTCAATCAGCCTATCAATCAGGACTTTAGTCATAATTCAAATAGAAAATTAATAATAATAATTTATTAATTTCAAAGTAAAGAAAAATTTATATTGGTGGAAAGCTAAGAATATCCTTTAAAAACCCTTTTTGTTTCATCAATTTTGGGAAAAAAAGGTCCTCAGCCACATACCCTACACATACCCATCATATCACCACTTTTTGGCCCATCATGATCCTACATATACCAAAATTGTTATATAGAATGGTTCATAGATATAAATAGATGGACCTTGATTGTATTATTTGCACATGAATAAATGAAGTCTTGTCACATTAATGCATCAAGAAAAAATATATCCATATTGGGTGGAGACACATTGTCATATCAACATGTCATTTAGTATTTTTCCACATTGAATGGAGTCACATAGTTATTGAGTGTTCATTGTCACTTTTTAATAATCAATAAAATTTGCACAGTCATATAAAATGCATTGTATTGCATTGTCACATTGACCAAAGTATTTTCCATATCATTTTTCATACATGTAGAATCTATATCTCTTCTCTCTTTCTCTACTTTTCATTTTTCATAGAGAGCTTAAACTACTTGTTATTTGTGTGTATGTTACTTGTTTCATAGAGGCTACTCATTGCATATATTTAATCTATTTTATAGTTTCATATAGAGTTCTCGTGCTAAGGAGAATATCATAAGAAGAACCTAATAATGGTCATTTACTTTTCATGGACCAAGTATCCTTTTGAATTCTATGATTATTTACTTTTCATGTTGGGTGAGAATGTTTTGAATAGGATAATTGAGAGGGGGGTATGAATCAGTTGTCACAAAATTAATCCTTTAATCCTGTTACCAGAATAAATACTTAAAATTGCTTAAATAATTAATCATCAAATGCCAATGTAGAAACTCAAATCCAACACATAAACACAATAACACCAGATTTGTGTGGAAAACCCAATAAGGGAAAAACCACGGTGAGGATTAACTCACACTATAGAGAATATTAAAACTGATTACAAAAAGGCTCACTACCTGAAACAAGAACTCACTATATGGAATAAGGACTCATTGCCCAGAATAAGGACTCACTGTCCAACAGGGCTACAACTCAGAGATACAAAAGATGGCTAACCACCAAGCTACAAGGATAGTAGATCACAACCACAAGGTTGAACTAATAGGATACACCTTCAATGTGTAGGTTTAGTTCCAATGAAGCTCAAAATATGAAATACTATCTCACACAGTAGTCACTCAACAAAACTACATTGATCCACAATTGATAAAGCACTTAGGCTTAGATCTTCACATACCCTTTCAACCTTTTTCACACTAATCCACACCTTCATGCTTCATATTTCACTATTCTCTTTTAATTTCATTCCTCAAAACATCTTATATGTACAAGTATATCTTTATTCATTAATTAGGTCGGCCTAATTGGATGAAAACAAAAATAATCAAAACTTTTTTTGTCAACATCATATATGATTTAACCATTTTATCCATGTAGTGCATTATACCAAGTTGCTAAGCTCTATAAAAAACATCCCAATAATATATGTTGTTGGAAAAATGAAGGATATCTCATTTTGTTAGTTTTTGTATGTCATTGATGTCACCATGATATATGAGTTGCAACTTCAAGATAAATACTAAAGTTACTCCAATATTCTAGTCCAGTATTTGAACCAATATTTTTCTCATATCCTCCAGTATTTTGATCTGCATTTGTTTTTCGGTAATCACTATTGCTTGTGGTTTTGGGAAATGGTTAGCAGGTGTTAGAATCATGTATATACAAGATATCTTATATCCAGTTGTTTGTATGATGTCACATTGGTGTTTTGCAGTTATGTTTTCTAGTCCATCTCCAACCAACTTGATGAATGTATTGTGCAAATTAATTTTTTCTATGAGGACATATGTGTGACCTATTTTAAGTCTGTGCCAACTTGTTGAAGTGTTTTGGTTATCTTTTTCAAATATTGAGGCCAATAGTTGGTTTTTTTGGTAAATGAGAAAGTGCATCTAATTAGGCCAACCTAATTGATGCTTGCGAAGAGATTGGGTATATATAACATACATTTTTTGAAGAAGTGATGCGATGATGTGAAGTAGTGCAAACATGATGAAGTGTGTCAAGTCTATTTACTGAGCTCTATTTGGATTTGAATCTGCACTCATTAGGTGTACTTTGTCAATTCATTTTTCTAGCTAAAATCCATTCATTGTAATTCTATAGGAAATGAGCCTTTGTTTCTAGACAATGAGTCCTAGCAGTGAGCCACTCATTTTGTAATATTTTATAACCTGTTATAATTTATTGTGAGCTAAAACTCACTATGGTTTTTCCCATTTTGTATTTTCCATGTAAAAATTTTGGTGTTCATGTGTCTTGTGTTTCCATGCTATGTTAATGCTCTTATTTATCTTTGTTATTGTATGCATTGGAATAGTTGGATTGTATCTAAACAAAATTTTTAAGAAGATGATGATTCACCCCCCTCTCAGTATCTTGGAATTTCAACAATTGGTATCAGAGCCTGTTTCCTATGATTAAGCCTAACAACTTGAGGGAGATCCTGAAGATGGAAGAAATGGATGATAAAGGAGAGCTCTAGAATGCTCTTGAGGATCTTGGTAAAGTTGAAAGATAAAATAGAGATCTGAAAGAGAATCTCAAAGAAGTGAATGGATGTGACCAAAACTTAAGGAGCAATTGAAAAAGTTCAAAGATAGGCATAAGGAAGTAATTGATCAGTTGAAGAAGAAAAATGAAGAGATTACTAGTTTGAAAGTGCAAGTGGAAGAGAAGAAAAGAATAGAAGAATGTTTGAAAAAATTGGTAAAAAGTAAGTCTGAAGATTGCACTAAGCTTGAGCAAGAAATTGTGAATTTAAAAGTGGATCTGGAGAAAGTGAAACTCTATGAAAATAATTTCAAAACTAACTTGGATAGGCTTGATGAATTAATTGCAGCACAAAAACTAAGTAAAGATAAAAGTGGTCTAGGAAATGATACTAGTGAAATTTCTAAGACTATGAATAATTAGAAGACTCAAAATGAAGGAAAGAAAAAAGGAAATTCAAGGAACTCTACTAGGAGACCTTTGGTGAGATAGCCTAATCCACAAAGGTAATCTTCTTTTAATGGCACTGGTTTTTCATGTAATAGATGTGGTCACAAGGAAACTAAATGTAGAAGCAGGATGAATCAATTCCCTGGTCCTTTTTGGTCAATGTTTTGCATTCAAAAGATTTGGACATAGGGCAAGTGAATGCAGAACTTTGATGATGAATCAGTTTAATGGAAGAGTGAACCAATCCTTTAATGGCTACTGCTATACTTGCAACAAGCATGGACATAAATCTAATCAATGCAGGACAAGAGTTAGCAAAGTTAATCTAATCAGAGAAATATTGTTTGCTTTAATTGCAACAAACTAGGTTATGTTTCAAGAGTCTATAGAGGAAAGAAAAGTAAGATCATGTTGGACTCAAGGAACACTAAGAGGGGGGGTGAATCAGTGTTCAACAAATTTAAACTTTAAATCCAAATCTTAAACCATTAACAACATTTCAACAAGAGAAGTTGCAAGCTCACAAGAAGAAGATAAGCATAACACCATAACACCAATATTTTTACATGCAAACCTTGTTAGGGGAAAAACCACAGTGGAGATTAGTCCACAATTATACTATGTTAAAAGTATGAACAAAAGGGAATGCACATGAATTTAGGCACACTGCCTAGAGCTCATTGCTTAGGAAGCACACTACTTACAGGAAGGCTTACTACCTTACAAAATGTTTGAGTTACAACAAAAGGTTGAACTGAGAGGATAGCATCTCCAAATTCTTGGATTTAGTTCTAGTGAAGCTCAATAGATGATCTTCAACCCTTCTGACTGACTCTGTATTTTTGCTCTGCTCTTCTCTACTCTTCTCTATTTTTCCGCCCTTCTGAAACTATGCATAGATTTCTCAAGCACCCTTCTAATACTCACACACACATATATTATTCTCTTCACACAAATTCACACACTTTCACACACCTTCTTTTTCCCACAAAATGAATTTCCAATCTCATATGTATATCCACTAACAAAGATTTCATCACTTCAAGTCGACTTTAACAAAACATGAAATATCCTTCAATGGTCGGCTCAAATCACAAATTAAATTTAATGTGCACCCATCAAATTCGGCTAAGATATAGCTAGGACCCAACACAAGAAACAATTAAACAATTAATCCTTATACATCCATGACATGCAACATTCACTAAGTCGACCACAATGAGCAAATAAACATAAAAACATCTTGCTGGATCTCCAAGCTCATACACCAATTAATGTAACATCACAAATATTGACAATGAGATAACATATATGCTTAACAACCTATCCTGGGGATCCACAACATAAAATGATGATCCAGTGAAGCATACTAATTAGCTAACTGACCAAATACCTTGTTCTTTTTGCTTTCTATTGGTAGAACACTGTTCTCTACATTTCCTGTTGGTATGAGCAAATTCTAATTTTTGGACTGGAGGGATGACTTGGGTTGCCATCAATGACAACACTAGAAGCCACATGCCATCAAACAATCCATATGCCAATAGATCAATCCTACAGGAGGGAATGAACCTATGAAGAAGGTTGAAAAGGATGAAATAAAGCAAGAGATGGACAAAATTTGGAAGAATAAAGAAAAATTGAAGATTTCTAAAGTGATTGTTCCCTCATTTGGTACAAACATTTTCTCTGAAGACTAGACCTAGCAATATTGTAGGGGGAGCATTATCAGAAAATCTCAAAAACCCCTTGGATAAATGCCATGTTAGAAGCTAACACGAGGGTGAAATGTAAAGAATGAAGTATCAGAGGCTCTAGAAAAGGAACTAGAAAAAAATATATTGACATGATGATTTGTGGACTGAATTAGGGCTTTTTGTATTGAGAAAAATATTTTTAGCAGCTTTTTTAAATCTATTGCATTTAATGTGGATTAGGGAAGATAGATGTTTTATAAAGAAATGTTTAAGGTATTTTGATCATTCAAGCTTTTGGAAGAATTGAAGAACTTTTGGAGCATTCTTGGAGAGAATTGGACTGCGAGTAGTCCAAACCCTAGTTTTAGATTCTTCATAAAGAAAAAGGTACTTGAATCTTCTATGCAGTTGTGTTCTTTTGAGCTATTTGAATTTGAAATTGGAAGTATGGCTACTTCTGTGGTAATTAAAGTGTCAAAAAGGTTGAGGCCCTCTTACAGAAAGTACTCTTCAAAATTTTTTGAAGATGATCCCATGGGCACATTTTTCATCAATTTAACATGGTGTAATGTTGACCGAGAATACTAGGATGATGATTCAGGTAAAATTTGAAGAATACAATTATGCAAAGCTTATTGACATCTGGAGAGATTGAGTTTACTAGTGATGAATTTAGGCTAAAACTTGAGTATTCAAATGTGGTTGATAAAAGGTTGGACATCTAGAACAATTTCCCTAAATTCAGCTATGATGATAAATTCATGAAGTCAGTTTTGAGTAGAATCCATGATGAATTTTTGTGGATTGACTGATTGCATCTTATAATGAAGGAGGTGATTAGGGTTGTTACTAGGATATGGGACAAAGGTACAGTGCCTGTGTTGAAATCTATAAATAATGAGGTTGTAGAAGAACTTACAGGAGCCAAATACAATAAAAGAGATTTAGTGACAAAAACTATTACCAATCCAATAGTGAAGTATGCATCTCTCATGATAGGTCTCAACATATATTTCACTAAAAGAGAGAACTTTGTTTCGACTACTGCTATATACACTGGGTTTGATATGGTTATGAATGGTACTAATTATGACTTGTACGAGCTGCTCTCGTTACAATTGTTTGAGAATGTGAAGTTGTCAAAGGAAAGAAAGTATGCATTTAAATTTGGTTCTCTAATTGTGTGTTTACTATTTTATTTCATGAAAAGACTCCCTGAATGAAGAAGTATTCTAGTAACCTTCCATACTAGTGGGACATCAAATTTTTGATCACATGCATAATATTTGTAATTTGAACACTCAAGAGGATGCCCTAACAACATTCTTTGCTAAATTCAAAATAAATATGAATGAAAGGGATATAATTCCAAGAAAAATGTGAAGTATAAGAATGATATCATATTTCATGTCTCCACTGATGAATGCATGATTGAGGCTATAGAACCTCGAACTATCTGGATTTAGCCTCTTGGATATGAGATACTAGAAGAAGAAGGTGAAGGTTATGTGCAAATGCTGCTAAAAAATCCAAAGGACCCCAACGAACCTTGAATTGGGACATATGTAGAGAAGTCTATGGAAGTTCACTTCGAACAACAAAAGCCTAA
>VDFB02068206.1:0-21822 GCA_007258455.2 Sequoia sempervirens | reverse complement strand
CTCCCACCCTCTCCCACTCTTGTCCACTCTCTCCCATTCTCTCCCACCCTCTCCAATTCTCTGCGACTCTCCCACTCTCTTCCTCCCTCCCACCTTCTTTCTCCCACTCTCTCCCACCCTCTTCCACCCTCTCCCAATCTCTCCCACTCTCTCCTTCTTGCTAAAATGGTCATTGATGAGCCAAGTCTTTGGCACATTTTGATTATACTTTTATAAATACTTTGTTGTTTTTATTATGCTAAAACAAACATTCAGTCTGTTTATGGGATAGATATAGACCTTTTTATGACTTAAATATGATGAGTATATGGTGATAAGAAGTCCCATGATTATTACCTTTAATGTTTTATTAGTCTGATAAATACTTTATGGTTTTGTGTGATCATAAACCTTCCTGCAGCCATATCTGAAAAAATGTTTTCCTTAGTTTAATACTTAATTAATGAATGGATAAAGTAATGGATTGTCTTAAAGGATGAACATGTTGAGCTAACCTTCTTCCTCAGGAAAAGATGGCGAAATATTTTGCAGGTACCATGATTGAAAGAAAGGAATTCAATTTCCACTTGAAGAATTGAAGACCAAATCCATAAAGACTGGTACAATAGCAAAAGATGAGGAGACAGTTTCAACTCATCTGCCATGCAGGGAGAGTGTTCCAGAAATATAGGCCAGTCATCTTGGTGGTGCATGAATCCAGGATGATGGTGCTTTAAGACTGCTCAACTAATTTGACTTAGTTCTTCATTGTCATTCACCTCTTTACTTAAGTTAGTCAAATGTAATAAATGCCTCCCGTTTTATAAGGGAAGGTTGGTTAGTAGTTAGGATCAGTTTTCAATAAATAGCCCATTCTCCTTCAGAGAAGGGGCTAGAAAAAAATCGCTTTTGTAATACACTTTCAGTTTTAGAAATTCAGCCAAGAGATTGTGCCATGTACTTGTTTGCACTAAATCAATAAAGCTTATGAAGTTTTTCGCCTAATCTGTTGTCTGCTTTTGGCACTACCTAAGGGGGCCCACTTAGGGAACTGTCCATACTTTTATTCTGCAAGATAGAATAGCTGCATTTTCCTTCATAGAAGTTAATGTGACTATTCCTGCAGCTGGCAGAAACACAGAGCTGTCAACTATTCTTGCAACCACTAGAGGCAGAATAGGTTATCTTACGAGTTTTTCATTTCCAAGTAAAGTTAAAGAGTAAATTTGTTTCCAGTACTTAAATTCTAGTATAAGGCATTTTAGGAATCATGTATGTCTGGAAGGGTGATTAGTGCATATCTTATGCTATCCCATTTCAAGTTTATGTCCCTGGGTTGATAATTAAATGAGGTTCTTTAGTAGGTCATGACTGCCAATTGTGATGTTCAATCCCTGAGTAGAGGAATTCATGATTCCTAGTTATTGAGCTAATTAAAGAACACTACAGTCATGTCTCTACATCTTCAAAACATGCTTGCATTATGATAAAGTTGGTCTTTTAAAGATTGAAGAGGGAGATAGCTACCCAACCTATCGTAGTTTTACCAAGTTTTGACAAGCCATTCATAGTGGAATGTGATGCAAGTAACATAGCAGTTGGGGTTGTTCTAAGCCAAGAAGGCAGGCCAGTGGCATTCTTTAGTGAAAGGTTGAATGAAGCAAAGTCTAGGTACTCATCCTATGACTTAGAGCTATATGCTTTGGTGCAGGCTTTTAAGAAGTGGAGGCACTATCTATTGCCAAAGGAATTTGTGGTATACATTGACAATCAGGCCTTAAGCTACATAAATACTCAAGAGAAACTCAGTTTGAGGCACATCAAGTGGATGGAGTTTTTGCAGTCATACACCTTTACCATCAAGCATAAGAAGGGGGTTAACAACAAGGTTGCTGATGCTCTTAGTAGGAGGTTGCTTACTGTCCAAGAGATACTGTTACAAAGCACAGGGGTTGAAGGATTCAAAGATCTATATGAAGGAGATTCTGATTTCTCAGAAATATACAAGGTATGTACTGATTTTGAGAACCATTTTCACAGTGAATACACTGATTACACCTTGCAAAATGGCTTATTGTTTAGGGGAAAGAAATTGTGTGTTCCTAGGGGTTCTATGAGGGAGAATCTGATCCAAGAAAAGCATAATGGTAGTATGAGTGGTCACTTTGGTTTGAACAAGACACTAGACTTAATGGATAGGCTCTATTGGTGGCCTAAGATGCAAAGAGATGTAAGAAGATATGTTGAACAATGTGGAGTATGTCAAAAGGCAAAGGGAACATCAAGCAATGTAGGTCTTTACCAGCCATTACCCATTCCAAATAGACCATGGGAATGCATAAGCATGGACTTCATAGTAGGTCTACCTAGGACACCAACTGGTTTGGACAGTGTGTTTGTTGTAGTGGATAGATTCAGCAAGATGAGCCATTTCATACCATGCAAGACAACACATGATGCAAGTCAGATTGCACACCTATTCTTCAAGGAAGTAGTGAGGATACATGGGTTGCCAAGGAGAATAGTTGCAGACAGAGATGTGAAGTTTATGGGGCATTTTTTGGAAAACTCTTTGGAAGAGGCTAGGAACCAACTTGTCTCATAGCTCAGCATATCACCCACAAATGGATGGACAGACAAAGGTGATCAATAGGGTACTTGGGAACTTGTTGAGATGCTTAACTAAGGAGTATGGACAAGGATGGGAGCAAGTGATTCCACAAGTAGAATTTGCTTACAATGATAGCACAAATAGGACTACGGGTAAGAGTCCATTTGAGATAGTCTATGGTTTACATCCAAGGGGTGTACTTGAGCTTAGAGATCTAAAAGGATATGAAGGGATCAATGGACATGTTGATGATTTTGCTCAGTCAATGAGAGAGGTTCATGAGCAGGTCAAGAAGACATTGATAGAGGCTAATCAAAAGTTGAAGGCTAAGAGAGATGAAGGGAGAAGAGAATTACAAGTTGAGATAGGTGATTTGGTGATGGTATACTTGAACAAGGAAATGTTACAGAAAGGCATACCAAGCAAGCTGCAGATGAAGAGGATAGGGCCATGTAAAGTGTTGGCTAAGTATGGATAAAATGCTTACAAGGTGGAGTTACCCAAGGAGATGGCTATTTCTCCTATCTTCAATGTGAAAGACCTAGTGAAGTATAAAGGACCAGAAATGGATGAAGAACAGTACAATGCTGAGATAAACAAGGATGTGGAAGCACTCAAGATACCTGATCAAATTAGACCACAAGTGGACAGGATTTTAGACTCAAGGGAGAAGAAGACTAGGCACAAGACATACAAGGAGCACCTAGTGAAGTGGAAACATCAACCAAAGTCAGAGGCTAGTTGGTTAATAGAAGGTGACTTTAAGAAGCATGGAATTAGTGAGGAGCTCTTGACACCACAGGTTCCTTAACTTATTTGTTGCAGGGGGAGAATGGTGCAGGAGCACCTTAAGGTCTTTTGGAAGATTTTAGTGATTTTTTGGCTTGTAGAAGGTTCTATCCAACCACCAAGGGAATAAGGACTATGTTATAAAGTCCCAAGTGTGTTTTTGATGTGAGTGTTATGGAAAAATTAGGTTGGTTTAGAGCTTTGAGGTTTGGAAAAGACTTAGTGTAGAGATTAGGAAAAACTAGACAATGTTGTCTTAGGAATTTGGCCTAAAAGTTAAAAAAAGGAATTAATGGTGCTCTAAGCCCAACCTAAGGGTCCTAGCATGTGGGAGAAAGGTATATAAGGTCATCCAAACCCTAATACCTGGGTTGGAAGTTCATTTTCATGAATTGAGACTTGGAGAGCATATTGTGTGATTGGAATTCAATAACTTTTGAGTGAATATTTGTGTTTGAGCCTTCATCCAATCAATGATGGATTGAAAGGTATTTTATGATGGTTTGAAGCTTTCCATTGTGTCACTTATTTACTATGTGAGGCATTAGACTAGCCATTTAGTTCAATTGTTTTCTGTTTTGCATGTTTTTGGAGTTTTGGCCTTATAGCCGGTTTAGGCCAATTTTTGGAAATCATGATCCTCACTTGAATTCTCGTAGAAAGGATACCATGACCACTTGGAATCAAGTAGGGGAATTTTTTTAAAGTTTAAATAATGTGTATGGATTCTTGGTTTGCAGGGGAAGAGTTGAATTCATCAAACACTAGGTGAGTGCAAGTGCATTCTGGCTAGTGGCTTAGAGAGGACAGCAATAAAGAAAGCTGATAAATGGATTGTTTTGTGCCAATAAAGAGAATGAGAGTGTGGTAACATGTGGTCCAAACATGTGTGTGCAAGGAGGAGAGTTGAGGAGGTCATTGAAGCCCTCAAAGTTGGAAAAAGGAGCCAAAACCCTAGAAACCCTTGAAATTAGGGGGTATGAGGACAGTCCTATGTACAGACACTTGCAGAACCTTACACCTGGTAAATCTTGAAGCCTAGGGTACTACTAGGAGGAATATCCAAAAATATTTGTGGGTTGTTAAGGCCGTTTTTGAGAAAATCCAAGAAACCGGGTTCTAGGAGGCCTAAAAGGGGCAAAAAGGCTACAAGGCCTAGAAACTAGAAATTCTTGAAAGCAAAGGGGAAAAGGTGAAAATATCCAATGAAATGGACTAGTGAGGAGTCAAAACACCTAAAGAACAATAATACCACATTACCGTAGCCTTGGAGTGGTTAGGACACACTTGGGTCAGTGTGGAGCTCAAGGAAGCCCAGTGGTCGAATGGGAGTGTTGGTGAAGATTTTGAAATTGTTGGAGAGACCTATAAGGCGTTAGGGGTTTAGGAGAAATCCCTAAGTAGGGTAGAGTGGAATACCCTAAGAATACCAAAGAATAGGTCTTGGGAAGAGCAAGAGTGCTCTTGAGGTATAAGGCTCCCCATCAAATTGGTATCAGAGCCAATAAAGGCCTGTGAATTGAAACTAGTGAATGTCAGAGAGAAGTGAATCCATAGGAGAGAATACCATGGTGACCAATGCAAAGCTAGCTAGATGCTTGACAGAGCAGCAAGAGAAGAATAGGTGTCTTGAAGAGGCTATGGAAGAGATGAAGCAAAAATTGGAAGAAGTTGTTGAAACGACAAGTAAGATGAAAGTATAGTTGTCAGAGGACAAAGACAAGGGTAAACACCAACTGGAGGAGGACATAGAACCAGAACCTGACCCTCCATTAGCAGAGGAACCCTTCCTCAAAGCATTGAAGGAATTGAGTGGCAAGGCACTGGAAGGTATCCCAGTGTTTACAAGGAAAATGGATGTAGAGTTGGTTATGGAATGGATAGAGGGAATGGAGAATCACTTTGAATGTGATGGAATTACAGAAGCACAAAAGGTGAAGATAGCCAAATCAAGGTTAAGAGGACAAGCATTAACTTGGTGGAAGTTTCTACAAGAAGAAAGAGAGAAGGAAGGCAAGAAACCCATAGGAAGTTGGAAGACAATGGTGGCTAAAGTGAAGGAGAACTATCTACCTGAGGACTATGACATTCAATTGCACAAGAAGAGGAAAAATCTCAGACAAAGACACCTAGATGTAGCTACATATATAGAGGAGTTCCAAAAACTAAGCCTTAGATCTAGAGTGCAAGAAGTTGAAAGCATCAAGGTGGCTAGGTATCTAAATGGTCTTAGATGGAGCATCCAAGAGGAGTTGAGTCTTTTCACACTTACTACCCTCCATAGCTGCTATCAAATGGCTATTAAGGTGGAAGAGAAACTGAAAAAGAAACAAGATTCCAATACTAGGGGTAAAGGAAGAGGTAGAGACCCTAGAGGTGGTCATAGAGGAGGTTTTGGTGGAAGAAGCCAAGAGAACAAAGGGCAAGGTGATTCCAAAGGTGGAGAGCAGTCCCCTGAGACAAATAGTAGAGGGGGTTACAGAGGTAGAAGCTCAAACAATGGAGGAAGAGGCAGATCAAGAGGCTTTGGGAGAAGCTCTCATTTTGCTTCCATGAAATGCTACAATTGTGGACAGTTGGGTCATCCGGCTTATAGGTGTCCTGACAAGCCAACATCTTCACAAAGTGAGAGGAATATCAACTATGTTCAAGAAGAGGACTGCTCCAAACAATCAGAGGTGAGTCTAGATTCAGAGAAAGGTGAGAATCTCATGTTAAGGAGAATTTTGATCAAAGCACCTACCAAGGAAAAACACAAACAAAGGAGAGCTCTTTTTAGAGTCAAGTGCAAGATAGTAGGAAAGGTTTGCAAGGTCATCATTGATTCAGGGTCTATTGATAATGTCATCTCAGAGGAGGCAGTAAAAAAGTTGAAACTCACCAAGATACCCCACATGTGCCCTTACAAGGTTACTTGGTTGAACAAGGGGTAGAGTATACTAGTCAATGAACAAGTGTGGGTTGAGTTTACTATAGGAAAGTATCATGATAGGATACTATGTGATGTGCTACCAATGGATGCATGCCACCTACTGCTTGGCAGACCATGGCAATATGATAGGGAGGCAGTGCATCATGGCAAGGAGAATAAGTATTCATTCAAGAAGGATGGAGTGACTTACAAAATACAGTCTTTGTTAGAAGAAAATACAATGGAAAAGGTAGAAACCTGTGTCCTTTTATTGAGTGGAAAGGAATTTCTAAAAGACATCAAGGAGGAAGAAGGAGTTGTCTATGCAATCATGTTGAAGCCAAAGGAAGAGGAGTTACCTAATCAGCTACCTATGACAATAGAAGTGAAGTGACTATTGGGTCAGTTCAAGGACATTATTTGTGAAGGTACACCAGCTACACTACCACCTAGGAGAGCAATTAGTCATCAAATAGACTTTATACTAGGAGCAACACTACCTAACAAGGCTGCATACAAGATGACACCGGAGCAGAACAAAGAGATAGCAAGGCAAGTTCAATAAATTTTGGACCAAGGGCTGATTAGAAAGAGCATAAGTCCATGTGTTGTTCCAGTTGTGTTGGCACCTAAGAAAGGAGATAAGTGGAGGATATGTACTGATTCTAGGGCCATAAATAGGATAACCATTAGATATAGGTTTTCTATTCCTAGGATAGAAGATCTAATGGACTGTTTAGGGGGAGCTAAGTACTACTCCAAAATTGATTTGAAAAGTGGTTATTATCAGATTAGGATGAAGGAGGGAGATGAATGGAAGTCAGCGTTCAAAACCACAGAAGGGTTATATGAATGGTTAGTGATGCCATTTGGGCTTACAAATGCACCTAGCACTTTTATGAGGGTGATGAATGAGGTCTTGAAGGACTTTATAGGAGTCTTTGTGGTTTTCTACCTAGATGATATCCTCATCTTTAGAAAAACATAAATGATATCGTAATGTGATCTCGGCGAGGTTGTTATGTCTTGTTGACACGAGGTTTTCGTTAGCATGTTCTCGAGGAGAGTCTTACCGAACAACACATGGATGGTTTCTTCGTCCAAACATATTGCTTTCGATGTGAGTTCATAGTGAATATACATTGTCACACCGACCGATGGCAGGAGGATGCATATCGGTAAGAGTTGAGGCCTTCAAAGTAATGTCTTGGTGAGTGACCTTCGGTCTCACTGATAACACAATGAGGACTTTTTTGAGATGAAAATTGGATTGTCTTAGCGACACACAAGTGGATAAAGTCTTTCGGTAAAACAAAGTGCACTCTGTATGAGGTCTCCCCGATGTCGGTATGTTATGGTGACCCACATAAGATAAAAGAATACATCGGTGAGAGAACCAATTTGTCACAGCGACTCATGATGAATGAAGATTTTTGGTAAAGCAAAGTATAATCTGTGAGATTTCTCTCTCGATATCTCAAGGTTATAGCGAAACGGATGAAGCAAGGAAGCACGTTTTGGTAAGAAAATTTCTTATGTCTCAGCGACTGGGAGATGGCGTTCGGGGTGACTCTCGGTATAATGAAGCATTATCTACATGATGTTTCCCCGACTCCATGAGGTCACAGCGAAACACATTGGGACAAGAGGATTTTCTTTGGTTTCGGCATAACAAACAGAATGCTACAGCGACATGCAAGAGGCAAAAGGACGCATATCGATGAAACATAACGAGATCAAAACTAGGAAATAACGCACTGTTATAATGCACTCGCGTTATAATGAGCTCACACGTTATATTTTTCTTTGGGAATCCCCGAGCCTTAGCATTGGTAGTTGCCTTGGAATACCAACCCAGAGGTTTGGAGGGCATTCCCAATGACCAGAGACATGTTTTTGCAAATTCTACAATTTTTTAACATAATCGGGTTCGTACTCACCATCAGGATTGCATCTGGTTCAATATCGACAAAAAACACATGGGTAATGTTAGGTTCTCTCTTAGCTATCCAACGATGTAATTTTTTTACTTTTAACAATGTTAAGCCTTTCATCCATAATTTATTTTGTTTGTATGTCTCTTTTTCGCCAAAAAGTAGTGTTTTTTTTTTTGTTATAAATTAACCATTCATCAAAATTTCAAATAAATTACATTTTTAGAAACTAGACTCTATTCTACATTTAAAAAATAAAAAATAAAAAAAATCAATTACCTTCAAAAAAAATAGGGGGAGCAGGCCAAAATTCTGCTTTTGAGGAAGTGCCCACTTAGAAAATTAGTAAAAAATCAAATATTCATTAAAAAATTATCAGAAAAATGTGCATCAACTAGATACTGTTAGCTAACTTTTGACTATTGCGATTTTAAAAATACTACAAAAAATTCACCGTGCTCAGGTCGTACAAGAGTTGCTATGTTATGTTTTTTGACAAAAATAGCACCAATTTGTGTATGTCCCTCTTTTGAACCCTTAATCTCAACCATTTTCAAAATAAATTAGTAGTTTAGAAAGTAGACTCAGAGCACTTAGATCCTTGTTTTGTTCCATCTCAAAATTTTGAGTGTAACTATCCTCAATTTCATGTCCAAGGTCAATATTTCCTGATTTAGAAAAAAAGTGGCCACTTAAGCCCCTTTGGGAACCATATTGGTGCACTTACCCTGCTACAGATTCTATTCTTACATATTTTTGAAACAATATAGATAACTTATTCAAATTTTTATTTCAAGTTGCCTAACTCTGATTTTTTTGAATTTTTTGCCACTTAAGGGCCTATTTTTTCCATGATGATCCTGCACATACCCATATGTTCCATCCAAGTAGGTCTATTTGGAAGAACCTTGAGCACAAGGGGAAGCCATTGGCTCTAATTCAAGGTTGTTTTGCAAATAAATGGAACCAAACTAGTATCAAGACCTTCAACAATATCATACAGGATGGGAAGTTGATCTGTTGGGACCAACTAAAGGAGAACTACGGGCTTCCTTAGTCTAATATAAGAAAATTTTCTATTATAAAGGATGCTTGCCAAGTATGGCCTGCAAATCTCAATTCTAATAAATGGAATGAAAATCCAATTGAATTCCTGTGGAAAGGGTCAATCCCTCTCCATGAAGTAAAAACTAATCCTATTTATAAAGAAATGAACAATACAAATATTCCCACTAACTATTTAAATAAGACTTGGAATTTAACTAACATTGAAAGTAATGTTTGGAAAAAAGTATTTTCTTCCTTATGGAATAATGGTGTGCATGCAATTCTTTTTTTTAGATGGCTTGTATTGTTGCAAAGGATTCCATATAAGTTAAATAATGTTGACATTGATATTTGTAGCATCTACAAGGTGCCTGAAACTGTTAGCCACATTCTCTTTGATTATTTTTGTCCTAATGAAATTTGGAAATTATTTTTCTTTAACAAGATATTTGGGGGGAAAATGGTAAAGTTAATTGGAAGGAAATTCTTATGGGAAATGATAAAAAGTTGAATAAAGATATGCATCTATTTTGGTTTTCATTGACAACTAAGATAATTTGGTTCATATGGAAGGAAAGAAATGAGGACAAGTTCAATGGGGTATGGAGGGAACTTATTGAGTCATGTAATTTAAGACTCGCAATTTTTAATGTTGCGATGAAGGTAATTTCCACCATGGAAATCTTGAAGAACAAGTTCCTAAAGTTCTCGAGAGATGGGACAATGCTCATCCACCAAAAGGAGATCAAATATAGTCACACTTGATAGCAAGGGAAGCCAAATCTTGTAGTGTTCATGAAAGCATTAGAAGCCTTCCAAAAAGAATTTAATGATAGATCCAATGCTAAGAAAGAGCCCATTGAACCCAAAGCTCCAAAACTATTCATAAATTTGAGAATTACGAGATTAAGGAGGTCTTCTCCAATGAAGAGCTTGATGCTATTTAGACCTTGGCCAATTGGGGCTCTCATGAAGATTGTAGTGAAAGCAAGAATCTTCGAAATGAAAGCTAGCATATACCTCTTGATCATCAATTTTGACAGGTGCCATATATACATTGTGTATAAGCTAACATATACTTGTTGTATTTTGTACTTAATTTTGTATATATTTGCTATAAGGGTTTAATCAAGTTTTAGCTCAGCTTACTTGCTATAGTTTTTATTATGAATTGCATTGTATATGGTGGTTATTATGTTGTCTAGATACTACAGTTCATGCATACGTTGTATCTAAAATCCTATATTATTATTAATACAAAAAAAAAAAAGTTTTCTCTTGCATTCCATTTTTTATTGTTTATTATTATGAACGCTAGATGAAAAGTCGATGTTTGTCCTTCTCATCTTCAATTATTACGACTTGACCCCAATAACTTTTACAGACTATAAATTCATGAACAAAGTCCTATAAAGTGTTTGGTGAAACTTCCATCTCATCAATCATATATAATATTTTTCTTATGAAAGCTCATTCACAGTCATCCTATTATAATTTTTTAATGAAAAATTTGCTACCTTTTATCTTTGTGTAGAGTGTAAATGCATTGCAACTTGTAGGATTGTTATCTATAGCATGATGATTGAACATAAAGAAAAATTTGATGTATTTAAATAGGATAAGTATGCTTTGAACTTATGATCATACAACTCACAGTCCTAGGAAAATTGTAAACATTTTGATATTGACTTAATTATTCTATTTCCTTGTAAATAATTAATTAATAATGTTTTCAAGCTTCCACAACACACAATTGTAAGAAAAAAATTTAAAACTGAGGTATGCAAAAGGCCTTCAAAATCAAGCCTTTCAAAATTTTATAAAATAGGGAACTATAAAATAGACACACATATAACACTGTGTATGTACTAGAGATATTTGATTTAATCAATCATAGTAAAACTCAAAAGAACTATAGCCTTAATAAATTATGCTTTACATACTCAAAGACATATGAGATAAGGTTTCTAATTTTTGAAAGGTTTTCCTTGGCCTTCTATTTGTAATTTTCCTTTTGAACATTTAAGTTTACATAGGCTTTATTTTTATCAAATCTGTTAAATATATTTAATTTTTAGTTTTATCAATGGAATGAATTGTACCCATAGACTCTTGTTCTAGCATTGGAAATGCTTGTAATAAGATAAAAACTATCCAGCTATCCTATTGCTTCTTGGGAAACATTTGGAAATGGTCAAATATTTTCCCAAAATTGGTGTATTTGAAAAAATGTTTCCTAAATGTTTCCAAGAAGTTTGCTGATTGGAAACATTTTCATAAATGATATTGTTGGAAAAATGAGTATGTTATCTATATGTTGTCATTGATGTCACCATGTTGGTAGTTTGGTCTGGTACTCTTAAACCGGTGTGTATAACTGACTTATCTTCTTCGGTGGTTGATCTGATATTTTTGGTGCTTCTTCGATAGTCTAGTCTGCATTTCTCTGCAATTGACAATTTCTGGTTGCAGTTTTGGGAAAATACTAATGGATGTTAAATGCATGCATGATCAGGTTATTTCATGTTTTTGTTCCCGTACAATGAAGTGACATTATTTTGGTTGCATTGAAGACTATCTTTGGTTGACTTGTTAAGATAATTTTGATATGATATAAAAACTTATGTGCGATTTATTTATTTTGGTCCAAGCTGACATAATGTAATGTGCTAACAATTAAATTACATTTTGAAAATATTTTGTGGAGCCAATAGTTGATATCTTTTATAAATGAATTGCATCCAATTAGTGCTTGTGATGGAGATCAGATATATATATATATATAAATAGTGGCGAAGAGATCGAATATATATAAATAGTGGTCAACATAATTAGTGCTTGTGATGGAGATCAGATATATATAAATATGTGGTGAAGAGTTTCGCAGTGGTGAGTAGTAGTTGTGATGTGTTGTGTGAGAGTGTGAAGAAGAAGTAGTGCAGTAAGTTTGTGCAAAGTGAGTAATGAAGGTGTAATTAGAAAGGCATTAGTTGTGAGCATCTCTGGAACTGTATCAGCACATGATAGGTGCATCTTTCTAGTTCATTTTTGGTCTGTAAAGCCTTGTTCTATTTTTGTATAATCTTGTGTATGCAGTGAGGCTCCTTGTTGGATAGTGAGTCTTTTTTGTAGGCAATGAACCTTTGTACTTGGACAGTGAGTCCTTCTTTTGGCAATGAGCCTCTTTTGAAAATACTATATAGTGTGAGTTAACCCTCACCATTGTTTTTCCCTTATTGGGTTTTTCGCGTTAAAATCTGGTGTTCATTGTGTTGATTTACTTTTTGTTATTTATGTTTCATGCTCATTAATAACAAAATAGTGTGGTTGAAGATTTGATAAGTGATAAATTTTTAAGTTTGAATTTGTGTGACAAATTATTCACCCCCCTCTCAGTTGTCCTATGCCTATTTCATAGATACATGATCTTCATTAAGAGGATGGTTACCATCTTGTCATGGAGAGATTGGTATCATAGTTTAGTGGGAGTTTTTGGAGATGATGTGGATTCACCATTTGATGGTGGATGATCTAATACAATTTTTTTTGGTGTCATGGATGGACTCTTGGATCTTGTTTCATCTATAGAGAGGGTTATTTGTCATCTTTGGTTTCATTGACATGAGATGGTTATCTTCATGAGGATGGTTATGTTATTATGTCATGGTGTACCCTTCATCGTGTATTATATTTTTGGCATGATATAGGTATATGATATATGTTCAGTGGAGCATATGATCCTATTTTGAAGAGGTGTGAGATCATGATGTCATGGTGTTTTCTTGATTCCATGGTTGGGACTTTGACTTTGATCTTGGTTTGTTCTCTTAGTATTGGGTACATTGATCATTTTCTTGAGACCTTCATGATTATGCTATGTTGCATTTGGAGTTTGGAATGGACTGATTGGTTACATGTACTCATGGATACTTCAAGACTTGGGAAAAGCTAGAATTCTCTTGTGATTAGAGACATGTGTTGAGATGGTTACTCATTGGTTAGGTTTCAGCTAGAAGTCTAAGGAGCCTACACCTTGGTTGGATGTGAGTTTAACATGGAACCACAAGGAGATTATTCTTAGATGGGTGATGATGACTTGGATATCTTGGAGGAGCATTCTCATTCCCCACTCTTGGTCTACTCAACAATTGATCATTTGAGGTATTGTCCATTGTTATTTTTCAGATGTATTATATTTTATGCTTGATCTTCTCATGAATATGGTGTTAGGGTTAGAGATGGCAGATCTAACAATTAAATGCAGATTTAATAAACAAAACAGAGAAACTAAAACATTCACAGAATAAATCATAACACAGAATTTAACGTGGTTCACCCAATCTGGGCTACATCCACCAAACCGCAGCCATCCAATACTTTTATTATCCAGTGTAAAACCTATTACAATCTTGCGAATAATCACGTTTTTCATCATACTGAAATACCCATTCGAACCCCTTTTTACCAAGCTTAGAAGCTTCCAGATTTTTGGGTTCTACAAAATCGGATCAGTCGCCACATACCAACATATGGATCTTGAGCTATGCTTTTTTGGTTCTAGAGGGTTTATTTGAGGGATGTTGGCATGTTTATATCTTTATTCATTTTGAGATTATCCATTTATGTTGGGTTTAGGAGATGTTATTGGGCTTATTTCCTTCATTGGGAATGGATTTGGTTTGATCTTCCTTTCATTTGAGATGCATACATCTTGGTTTTGGTTAGATGTGGATAATTCTATTCTCTTTGGGGTTTTATGAAGGAGATCATACTTGAAACATTTGGCATTTAGAGGTGTGTGTAGAAGGACATGCTACAAGTTTTGATTTTCACGTTCACTCTTTGGTCAGATTGTTCTACTTTGTGGATGTTTGTATTCACATGACATTGGTTTTGAGATCTTGTGTGGATCTATTGTGATCAATAGCTTGTGGTCATGTTTTTTTTCACTCATGTTCCTAGGTGATGACATGGAGGATCCTTTATCTCTTTCCTTTGTTGGGTGTGGAGAACTTGGGATAGCTATGGAGGATTATGATGAGAGATGTATTACAACATATTGGTTTGAATGATTTTCATATCTCTATGGATGTTCCTTAATACTACATTAAGTTGGTTACACTTCTATGAGTTTCTAATGGTGGATCTTTGGATGCCTTGATCATTTTAGATTTGGCATTACCTTTGTGTTGGGAGTTCCTAGATGTACATATGTTCATTTTATGACAGGTTTGGCACTTGGACCTTGTGATTTTATGTTATGGGTTGTATAAGTTGATGACATGAGATTCACTTATTATGATTTATATACCTATTGCCAATTTTTCACCTACAACTCAAATTGGCAAAGCTGAAGTAGTTTCATTATATTAAAGGTGAAAAGATTTCAATTTATTTATGCTTTTCTTAATTATTGCATAGATTGAAGTTTAAAAAAAAAGTTTAGTTGTTATGGTGCAATGTGTTTCAACAAAAGAAAGAATCCATAAAGCATTCAACTTTGTAGCATAAAATAGGATACATGAATTATAATATATTGCTTTCAATCAATTATGTAGTGATTTGTTCATTTCACAATGTTGCATACATTTTGCAGAAGAGATATATATACAGAATTGTACAAGATTGAAAAAATCTTGCTTTGCTATTCATTGGAAAGAAAAGAGAAATCAATTGTCCCACACAAGCCATGGGAATAGCTGAACCAACACAACACAAGGAATGTACTATGCAACTGAAGATAAAAAGGAAAAGAAGCATATAAGAAGAAACATAGCCATCATTGCTTGATTAAAATCTTCAGTTGGTCTTCATTGTTGCTACTCCTCCTTGCTCCCGATCTTGAGTAAGCTTGCATCATGATGAGAAGAGTTGTTAGAGCTCTAGATATGAGTCTCCCTATGTGCTCTATCAACATAAATATATTACATTTCCTATGATGTATTGAATCAGTTGAATAAACATCAAAAGTATGCAAGAGAGCCTAAAAAATAAAATATCACAGGAGCATTGAGCTTCATTATTTTTTATCTAACATGTTTGTTCACTGTTCAGGTATAGGAGAAATCATGTTGTTGATCCATTTTCAGAAGACATAATAGAATGTGGTGAAAAAATGGGCTCCCACAAGGGTTGAGCCCATCATGCTGCCCCAAGTCTCAAAAGGGGAATGAAATAAGAAAATACATTCAAAATAATTAAAATGAAAGCTTTTTCAACTTAAAAGATACAACTCAAAAGTGGTTGTAAAATAACAAATTCACTGCTCATTCATGACTGTCAAGTCAAAAGGAGGAATGTGACTGCTCTTTCACTTTGAGATGAGAGTCACAAACAAGCAATGAGATCATTTGATATGCCTAACTAAGATGCAAACCAGAATAGAGTGCACCATTTTCTCATTTAGGAGATATATTTGCATACAAGCCTTGTGTTGTCATGATTTTGTTTTGTTGAATGGTATTGTCATCATTAGGTTGTGTCTTTCATGACTTCCATACATCCATGTTACTGTTGTTAAGTCATTCAAGGTGCACATTTTAAAGGTACAACCATCAAGGCATATTTGCAAGGAACTAATTATAACAATTGTAGCCTATTAGGCTATAGGCAAATGACTAGAAGTGACTTCATTTTGTGGAGAGCACATAAAGTAAATAGAAATGATGATGCTTGTGATATCTCAAGAACAAGGGAAAGTCAGGTTGTGCAAGGTGCTAACAGTGTTTCTACTTGGAAGCTTTAGCCACAAGAATGTTGCCAAACCTATGACTTGTGAAGCATAAAGACAAGGTACTTGAGTCTTGCATTTTATACAAGTTATGCCAAGGTAACGAGCAGGGTCTTGAAGGAGGTTTTGAGTTCATAAAAGCAATCAATAGCTTTAGAAGGTAGAGACCTGCTGACCTTCAAATACCTTTATCTCCAGGTAATACCTAAAGAAAATGAAGGAGATTAACAAAGCACTCGATGCTTGAAAGGAAAGAAGGCAATCTCTATTTGTTTCTCCAGGCTATATATATAAAAGTGCAGATTATAAAAGAAATAGGGTAGCTATTAAAGCAATATTGAAAAGCACTCTCATGAAATTTCATGTTGTAATACAACCATAATAATTGATCATGCTCTACAATGCATCCAAACCTCATCTAAGTTTTCTCAAGGAGATTTGCATAAAAAATGCATTGGATTCATGGTGCAAAAGACATATTACATAGAAGTGGACTATGTAAAACACAATGTTCACAAAGCAAAGCATGACAAGCTATGGAGTGAAATTCATAATTTTGAAGAGAGAAGAGATAAAGAATAGTCTCGATGACTGTGATGATAACCTCCATATATAGAAAGGGGTCACAACATGAGAATTGCATCTTGGTAGAGTGGGAAAAGAGCTCATAGTCTAGAAGCATAAAAAAGACAAAACCCTTATCAGAGTGTAGCCCGAGAGATGCAACAAAGAAGATTTCGAAGAACTATCATTAGTGGCATGCAGATAATTGTGTCAATGGTGCATACAAAAAGAAATAGTGGACAATTTTTTAGGAGAGGACACATAATGAGCTATATATGGCCACAATTTTCATGGTCAAGAAGATGGAGAATATAAAAGAGCATATATAGCTATGTACAGTTCATATGAGACCAAATAATTGTTCAAGACCAAAGAGCCACAAATATGGAGATCAAGTCCATACATACTGTTTATTCAAGAAAGTAATTGCATATGTGAAGAGCCTGATTTTACATCAAAGTGAAACATGGTATCTTCTTAAGAAATAAAGATTCAATAGCCATAAGGATATATACAGTTGCGAGCTTCATGCAGATTTTTAGTTTTTTTAGAGAATAAAGGAGCCCGCCCTCAAAAATTCAAGAAAACCCAAAACGCTTCTTAGTGCATACAAGCCTTGGATATAGAGTGAAAGAGGTTTTTAGAAACATGATGCAAAGAATAAGTGAAATACATTCATTACCATGCCTTCAATGAGCTCGAATTGAGATTTTATCAACAAAAATTAAAGAAGAATATAGAGCTTGAATAATGGAGTGATCACCTCATTTTGAGCTATTGAGAAAACACATTCAAATGCCTTAGCAAAAGCTTAAGAAGTTTTTGATGGCAGCCTAAAAGCAATGAGATATCAATAGAATGTGAAAGAATAAGAAAATGCATCAGAAATCCAGTGAAGTTGTGGCTAATGAAAATCTCCAAGAAATACAGAGAAAAATGAAGATTTTGTGTTGCTGGCACAAGGAGGTCTCACTTGATGATTTCTTGAGAGGAGTTTGACATGGAAAGCTTTAGAAGAACTCAAATAGCTTGAAACCCTCATGGTGGCTATGTGCAGAGAAAAATTGGAGTGAAGAATGAGAGCTAAAGGTTAGGGCCCGTGGTTTTGGTCTAGGGTTTTGCTTTTCCCTAATTCTATGGTTGGCCCTTGGTTGATTTATTTTTCCATATTGATTTAAATTTCTTAGGTATTGTTAATACCTTTGAGGTATTAATCCCTTTCATAATTTAAATGCTTAGGCTTTCATACCTTTTTCTCATTTTATGATTTTGGAATAAAATCATATAGCATTGTGCCTTAGCCACTTTTTGTGACTGTTATTCAAAAAATAAAATGCCTAAACATTGAATTCCTTTAGTATTCCTTAGTTTTCAATTGATTTTTGAGGGAAATCAAATATCAAAAGGCCAAAGTATTATACTTTGCAAAAAAAATTGAGTCTAAGTTATGTCCATGCCTTCTAGTGATTTTTTTGCAAAGTTGCTAAAAGCACGTTTGAGTCTGGTTTTGTTTTTTAAACTTCAAACTGCATATCTTGTAAAGCAATATTGAGGTAATATTCTATAAATCACCTTAGTATTTTCCATTTTAAATGCAGTAAAAAATCAAAATAAATGCATCAATCCTCTTAGGAATCCTCCTATTTTTAATTTGAGTCTTTTTGGGTGAAGTGGGAAAAAAATGGGTAAACTGAAGTTTCTATTTCAGTTTTCAGTTAGTTTGAGTCTAATTTTTTGAGTCTTTTGGGGTCAATCTACTTTGGAGGGAATCTTGCCATCTTTTTTAGTTAGTTTGGATTAGTTCTGGGAACTGATTTTGAGGCCTTTCTTTGGAGCTCGAAAATGAATCAAAATTGCTATTCTGAGATGCAGTTCACTCTGATTTTTCTATTCTCACTATTGGAGACATTTGGGAGATATAAGTTAGAGAAAAAAATTATTTTTGGGGGAGTTCAAATTATTATTTTCTCTCTGGTTCATTTGCAGAGAGTTTTGTAAACAAATTTATACTCATATTTTGATCTTGATACTCCTTCAGTTTCAATAAATAGTAGAGCTTTCCTTCTCACATTTTGTCTCATGTTTGCAATATCAATTTGATGTCATTATGATTCGAAATACTGAATCCTTTTGTCTTGTTATTGTGAGTTTGTGTGCAAAATTTCATATAATTCAAGTTATGTGATTGTGTTCAGTTCAAGCCTTCATACAAATTAATGATGATTTGTATGTTTCAAGTGAGATTGTGAGGGTTAAAGTTTTGAGAGATTGTTTGTGAGCAAAATAATCAAAGTCAATTTAAAATTCTAGTGAATCGTCCTTAGGTTTTCAGATCTCATTTTCAAGTTTTCCTCCTAACCCTTTCCTAAGAAATTCTTTTAGATTAAAGTTGATTTGCTATGGGAACTAGCTCGCTCTGGAGATTCACTCTCACCATAGATTACCCACAATCTGAGAGTGTTTCCATGTTTCAATAGGATAGTTGAGTTTATCTTGGCTAAGGGTGCAATCCTGATTGACAACAGTTTTTGGCACGTCTGGTAGGACTTTGAAACTTGTTTCAGAGAATTTTTTTTAAGTTTTAAGATGTTGTTCTAGTATAAGCAACAATGTTTTGGCCTTTTGAGGTTATAAGATTATACCTGGCGACTCCATTCTCTGATTCTGCATGCACATCAAGTGCCAGTTTATTTTAAAAGTCTAACTTTTACTGTTTTCTAGCTTATGAATGAATAAAGATGCCTATGCTTCATGGAGATATGTCCTACCATCTACTATATCATGAAAGCTCTGCTTATCCATCTCCATATTAGTCATAACAAACAAACCATGCCGATGGTTTCAATTCCATGGCTTTTCAAAACTAGCATGCCTAATATAATTACCACCCAGCCACCCCTGCCCAATATCCATCTCAACCTTCATACACTCAAAACCAGCTCACAGACAGTGAAAATGAAGAGATTGCAAGCCTAAAGAGTGAGTTGCTTGACTTTATGCTTGATTTCAAAAAGAAATTGGAGATCAAGAGGCAACATGAGTATAATCAACAATAGGAAGAGATGGCTTATCAGGCCTATCTCTATGAGCAAGAGTTGGAAGCACAAAGGATACAATTTGAGGAGAAGTTAGCTACAAAAGAGGAGTAGATGAAGCTTGTGATTGCTCAGACATAAAGGCAAGAAATCCAAGAAGCTCATGTAGTTCTAGAACAGCCTGCTCAAGAGGATGTTCGTAATTATAAGTTTCCACATTTTAGACAAAATGAGCCTCTTAGTATTCCTAAAGTTGAAATTCCAAGTTTTAGGTAGGACAAAGTCCTTAATTCCTCAAGTCAGCCTCTTAATCTTGAAATACCAAGTTTCTAAAACCTTCATCCTTTGCAAACTGAGGAAAATAACCAAGTTTAGCTTAGTATAGTTACAAAACAGCCCCTTTAACAACATTTTTCCTTTCAAGAAAGGGTATGTGTAGGATCATCATGGAAAAAATAGGCCCTTAAGTGGCAAAATTGAAAAATGGAGTTAGGAGACTTGGCCTTAAAATTTGAATAAGTTATCTATGTTAATTTCAAAATATGTAAAAGAATAGAATATGTAGCAGGGTGAGATGTGGTTTCTAAAGGTCTAAGTTTATTTAAAAAATAAATAAATCCTGTTGAGTGAAATTGGAGAATTCAATCACGGTGAGTGCTTAAATTATTTTGGAAAAAATAAAAGTAGGTGTTTGTTTGACCCACCTAACCATAATAAAAATGATAATATTTTCTTATAATATTTTTAGATCTCAGTGGGACTCATGTCCAGTCTTGGTCATATTTTTTTGTAATTTTTTTAAAATTAAATAAATTAAATTATAGATTTTATTACAAGCTTTAAAAATAAAGCTCATATGTCCTAACCACCTTAACGTTAAAACTTCATAGAAATTCATTTTCTTTTTCATCTCATAATTATATAGGCTTATAGAATGTGATGCATGTTTGATTCAAAAATCTTGGCCGTTTGAAAGCTATAGATGTTTTCAATTAGCCTATCAAAATCAGACTTTGAAGTACGTAAAGATTAAATAGAAAATGAATAATGTTATTTAATAAAATTCAAAGTAAAAGCATAGTTTATATTGAACGACTAAAGAATCCTCCATTAAAACCATTTTAGTTTCATCAAGTTTGGGTAAAAAAAAATCATAGATAAACACATGGGCCATCATATCACTTACATATTGCCACTTTTTGGCCCATCATGATCCTGCACATGCCCAAAAATCAAGAAGCTCCTCAAGTTTCCCTACTTGATGAACCCAAGGATGAGCCCTTTGATCATGATACCTTACTCCACATCAAGAACCTTAAAAAGGTAAATCCATTACGTTCAGCTTTGGAAGTTTACTATTTGCAACAACAAAAGAGGGAGCCAAAAAAGGTTTCTCAAGATGAATCTTTGTTTGTTTTTATTGATGAACTTCTTTTTTTTGCTGAAAATGATCAAGCTACTATAATAAGTCCATCAGGGCAACAGGATGAGGAGGTAAAGAAGGTTGATCAAGAGGATATTTTCATAGTTTGGCTCAATGAGTTACCTACTTTCATTGAGAATGATAATGAAAATGTTGTTTTTGAGCAGCAAGAGGAGGTCAAGGAATGTGGTGAGTTGCTGAGTGAAGATAATCAATATTATAATAGGACCTTGGATCAAGAAGAATGGAATAAAGATGGACCTATTTTGGAGCCCAATAGGCTTGGTGAAAGCTTCCTAAGGTAAAGGACATTCCCTTTTCACCAAAGAACCAAGAAAATTGTGAAGAAAATTTTCTTTGGAATGATCTTAAGATATCTATTACAAACTTAGATAATGTGCAAGAAATTGGTGCTGAATCCCAGTTTCTAGTTAATCTATTTGATGAGATTCCTAACTTTGAGTATGAAAGTGAAGATGGTATGACTATGCCAAGTTCTGACCATCACAGTGATGAGGACCATTTAGATAAGGTGTTGATCCAAGAACATATATGTGAAAGTTGCCCTAATTTGAATGATCAAGAGCTTGAGGAAGATCTATTTCAAGCTGAAATTGAGCTTTTTTGTTCACGCTTCGATGTTATGCCAACATCTTTGTAGGAGTATCTTGAATAACAAAAGTAAGAGGTGGAAGTGGCTATTTTCCCAAATGAGTCACTGGTTATGGAGCAGCCTAACCAATAGCATGATCTTGATTGGTTGGAGGAGCTTCCTTTATTTGTTGCTATTGATGAAGAA
>VDFB02068205.1:126756-147703 GCA_007258455.2 Sequoia sempervirens | reverse complement strand
TTTCCATACATTACATTTGATATGATATTACAATACTCATCCATCTTGATGAGGTAGTTCAAATAATAGTTACATTTTACAAATGATCACCTCACAACATTGAGGGATGTTTTCAAATACAAGTCTACAATAAGAGAAGTACATATAAGTTTCCATGTGCGAGCTCTCCATCCATGAAGCTCTCGATGCCATGACCAAACTGGGGACCCAACGGAGTAAGGTGCACGTTCCACCCAACCATGTGGTACCCGTAGGTCCACCCCCCATGCTAGGAGATAGTAATAAGGTTACCTAGACCTAATCTACTAACCCTAGACACTAGTACAAACAATCTATTGGTTACATTGCTTCCAGATTTTTGACAATTGATTATACCACAAACATAGGGTTAATTGTTATTCTAGGTGGAGTGTCATCACAACGATGCAAAGGTTACCCTGGTGTTTCTTCCTAGGTTCCGGCCCCCAATCCTTGGGTTACCCTGGTAACCTCTTACGAAACCCGGCCCCTATTGCATACCATTGTGGAATCGAATGTCTTTTAAAGGAACAAGACATCGATTTGCCATTCCAAGCCTTCTCAACTTATACTCATGACTGTAGTAGCCCAAGAGTCATAAGCGAGGCTTGTACTTCTTGTTAAGAGTTTTAATCTAACTACTGTGTTCTTTAGTTTTCACTAACTTAATAACTATTTGTAAGTTACCCTGACACCACTTTGTGTGTCGGCCCTTACAAATAGCCACTCCCCTAAACATAACAAGGATATTCTAGATTCACTAACTAAGGTAGACAAGTGCACATTACAACATATAATACTAGATTTACCACAAAGTACTTACAATTCATTCAGCAAAACAGGTGCACTACCCTAAACTTGTTTAATCACATGAATTAATAAATCAATATCACCCCCCCCCTTCAACAAAACTGGTACTAGAAGACTTAAACCATTTAAAAATAGATTCTCTTTCCCCCTCTTTCAATAAAAGTAAGACATAAAAAAAAAAACAAATACAAGTCTACTTTTGGGATATATATTAAATCCAAATCAAACAGTATAATTTGCACAAATTTAAATTAACTCAAATAAACTTCCCTTCCAAATAATCCAGAATTCATTTGCAAAATTATTTAAAAAGAATATTTTATACATCTTTAAATATTAAAATTAATCTCCTACCTTAATAAATATAATTATATATATATATTAGTATATATATATATATACAAATAATTATTTTTATTAAAATATATACACATTCATTAACACACACACATATATATTAATATAAACCGAAATCATAATTAAAATCCAATTTAAATCGCATTTAAACTTTTCATTATACAAATGTTAAATAAATTTTCCAATGTTTAGTTTAAAACAAACAGTGTTTAAAAATATATGGGTGCGGCCCTGGCCACGACTCCCTATGGGGAGAGCACGACCATTGCTGTGGCTGTGCCCATCAGCCAACGGCTGCTGTGCACGGCCGTGGCCATGGCAGCGCTCACCCCCATGGGGTATGGGGAGGGCTTCGGCCCTTCCCAAATAAAAACCCTGCAATT
This sequence comes from Sequoia sempervirens, assembly GCA_007258455.2. NCBI lineage: Eukaryota > Viridiplantae > Streptophyta > Pinopsida > Cupressales > Cupressaceae > Sequoia > Sequoia sempervirens. Next base: position 146,135 of record VDFB02068205.1, on the reverse strand, counting down.
TTTTTTTTTAAATTTATTCATTTAAAATAAAATCCGAAAACAGGGTTTCAAGCTTTCGGCCTGCGGATTTATTTCGTACGACAACTTTATAAAAATAATTTTTACATATAAAATTCACATAAATTTCACAACAAAATATATATATCTTAAAATCTATTAATACAGAAATCATAATTCTGACGAATTTTTTTTACAGAATTCAAAGAAAACCAATTTCTGTACAAGGTTTTTTTTTTTAATACAATAAACATTTTTACAAAAATCATTTTCCCCAAATTCTCTTTTCTAAAATTATCACAGGGGTTTTCAAAACAAATCTTGTTCTGTATTCCTATTTTTTTTCTATCCAAGTTCTTGAAGTTTCTTGCAAACAAACAACAGAAAATTCCTTTTTCTATCACAACTAAATTTCTTCTTAGTTTGATTAAAACTTTACCAGATTTTTCAAAATAAACACAGGAATTACAAAGCCTATCATTTCTCTATCTTTTAAGGAAAGAACTTTCATAACAAGAAAAATACCTATACCAAATTAACTACCTGTTGGAAGATTTTTTTGCATGTAGCGTACAAATCCCAAAATCTTCCTCCAAAAGAAATTCTTCAATCCAAAAGAAAGCTTAACCAACCACCAAGAAGATCTTCCAATTCCAAAATCAACCAAAAGCCAAAGATCTTCCACAAATTTGCAACAGAAGCATTTACCAAATTTTTTTACAGAGCCAAAACCAATTTCCCGTGAATGAAAAAGACATCCTCTGTAATTTCCCGAGATCCAAAATATCCTCTCCGTAACAAATTTTCAACAACCCCAAAGCAATAATTGCACTGGCACACATGTCGAGAAGTGGTTATGAAAATATCCTCTCCACTTCTCGGCAATCTTGCCAATTCCCTTTTGCATGCCATTTTCAATTTTAGTTAATTTAATTTTTTTTAAAAAAATCAATTTTCCATTCACATGCATTTTATTTCAATTTTCTTTTTTTTTTTAAATGCAATATAATTTACACACTTAATAATTTAAGATAATTTATTTATTTATTTAATTAAAATAGTTTAATCTTTTTAAGACCAACTATTTAACCAAAGAAGCTAACTAATGAATTAAATTATCAAGTAGGTAAATTTCAACCACATTTAACATTAATTAAATAACAATAATTTAAAACACAATAACTAACATTAAAAATTAACCCAATTTATCTTTCAACAATTTTATCCAAATAGAAAATAATGATACAACCTATGACTCAAAACTAAAAACAGAAAAAGTACTAAGACCAGGGTTAAAGACTAGGCTAGGGCAAACCAAACTACTATCTCCCAATCAACATTTCCGTTGAGTCTTGACACGCTCAGGCCTGATTACATAGGTGGAGTCGGTGTCATGTACGCAATCCTGCGGCTTCAGCAAATAACATGCATACAAATATATATATATTAAAGCATTAAGCAAGGACACACCATGCGAGGAAAATCACAGATATCCACGAGGGCACTCGCAAGCGAGTGATGCGATTCTGTTCTCCACACCAATACACTTCACAGCAAACTGACAAAATAAATGTTGTTAGTCCATCATAAGCATGAACATATCAATAAACAACTGAAAGTAAACATCTAAACTAAATCATATCATGTCTGAAAACAATAATCATCAAACAAAGTATCATCATGTCACAGAATAATCCACTATCACTCAAAACCAGCGATCACAATATCCAACAAAACATCATAAGTCTAACAGTATGAAAGCAGCAACATATAACATAGAAAGCGCATAAGCGAAGGGTACTTCTGATCAAAATTAGAGATTCTTCAAAGATGCATTCAGTTCAAAGCTCAGATGTGAATGCATGGACCATATGGACATGAGAGATGGCTTGTTTTTGTCAGAATTGTATTCAGTGTGATTGGGATCAATGTGAGTCAAGTGAATGGGTAGATACATGGATTCCATAGTACCTAACCCCTTTATCTGTAGCACAATCCTCATTACAAGATGTAATGGAAATTTCACTTGAATACGATCATCTTTTAGATCTTGTACAACCAGGACATGTCTATGCAGTTGTAGCACCATAGGGGAATGAAGAGGGATCAGACTATTGGTTGGAACGATGTGTACAAGGAAAGAAAAAGCTAACACAACCGATGATAAATGATGATGGCTTCATGTATCCTATAGGTTCATTTTTTGTTTCTCAAAATTGGTTGCATTACCATTTCACCATCGTTTAGGTTGTTTACAATAATATAGATTTGTTATTCTAAGTATATTTAGATGTCGATAAAAAAATTATGATCACACAGGTTCAGTTGTTGTTTTCAGAACTTGGTTGCAAACATATATGATTAGAAAGAATGACGTACCTACATTTGAAGACTATGAGAAACAAAAAACCATTCTAATGTATTCGTACCTTGTTATAGCAACAAATGTTAAGTTATTGAGACATCATGCTAGACCAAAAACAAAAAAACTATGGACAATTAGTAGTGTTGATCATGAAGCATTAATGGAAACTCTGAAGGTAAGAGATGACCCTGTAGGGACACTTGAGTAGCAGATCATTTGTTGTATGGGATAGGTATGCTATTATTCATCACATTTTGATATTGTTTATCTACTAAGGTTCATTATTTAGGTTGTTTAGAATAATATAGATTGGTTATTCTAAGCATCTTTTATAGTTTACATTACCAATTCATCATCATTCAGGTTGTTTAGAATAATATAGATTTGTTAGTCTAAGCATCTTTTCTATTGTGACGATATAGATATCTCATTTGAAGTATATTGCGATGTTCCTACCAAGATAGACCATGGACCTGCTGCAACAATAGCCAACTCTGATCATTTGGGAGAGGTATGTGACATATTAGAATATTATAGATTGGTTATTCTAAGCATCTTTTATAGTTTTCATTACCATTTCATTACCATTTCATCATCATTCTGGATGTTTAGAATAATATAGATTTGTTAGTCTAAGCATCTTTTCTATTGTGACAATATAGATTTCTCATTTGAAGTATATTGCGATGTTCATAACATGATAGATCATGGAATTTCTGCAACAATAGCCAGTTATGATCCTTTGGGAGAGGTATGCGAGAGATTATAATAATATAGATTTGTTATTCTAAACATATTTTATAGTTTGCATTACCATTTCATCATTAATTAGGTCATTTAAAATAATATAGATTTGTTATTCTAAGAATCTTTTCTATTGTACGTAGTTTGACTGCTACCTTAATGGTTTGTATAAGTGGTTCACTCCAGAATGTCAACATAGTACTCTTGTGGAAGAGTGTGTCGACCGTGAAGGAAATGCGAGCTCTATTTCCTTCCCCTACTGGGAAATGACTATGTATTAGGGTCATTTGTTGTATGCCTACGTGGAATTTTGTAAATCCTATATATGAATGATAATATCATGCATATTGTGTACACTTTATGTGTATTCAAGTGTATACTTTACAACTTATGTGTATACTTCGTCACTTATCACTATTGCAATGTATACTTTATGACTTATATGTTTTTAAGCGTATACTTTCTATTCATGTGTGTAGTTCACAACTTAAGTGTATTTGAGTAAATGAATTACTTTTTCACTTACTGACAAGGAACACAACAAACCCTAAACCCCTTTGCACCTTTACATTGCATCCATTTGACCCTTTTTCCATCAACTGAAAACTCATCACCGCAGGAAAACGCATCCGAGATAGAAAAAACAAAGAGAGGTAATTTTAGAGGATCCCAACATGATCCCATAGCCTCAGATGGAGAGTCTGTAGGCATCTGAATTTAGAAATAGAGATTCAAATATTTCCACCATTTAGCACTTTGGACTCTTAAGGGAAATCGCTGGTCCAATGTAGCTTGGAGTGATTCGACATATTTGGGTGCAAAGGAGGACCATCCCTAGCGTAAACGTACCCATGCGGATGTGTTGGAACAGTCCGTTTGGTTGTACGAGTTGCGGGATGAAAGTTGCACCACTTCTTGACTTTACCTTTGCTACATCGACAACTTTTTTCAGACTAAAACTAGTCATTGTGGGAAAATGCCTCACGAGGATAGAAAAATCACGAGAGGTTATTGTAGAGGGTCCCAACATGATCCCATAGCCTTAGATAGAGAGTCTATAGGCATCACAGTTTCCAAGAAATATATATTCAAAGATTGTTGTCTTTTAGCACGTTAGACTCTTAAGGGAAATCGGTGGTCCAATGTAGCTCAGAGAGATTCAGAGTATTTGGGTGCAAAAGAGGACCATCCCTAGTGTAAAAGTACCCATCCAGATGTGTTGGAACAGTCCGTTTGGTCCTACGAGTTGTAGAATGAAAGTTGCACTACTTTGCAATTTTACACTACTTGCATCTGACAACTTTTTCCTCAACTAAAAACTGGTCACCACGGGAAAATGACTCCAAGATAGAAAACTCTAAGAGGTTATTGTAGGGTTCCAAAAAATCCCATAGCCTTAGGCGAAGAAGAGTTTGTAGGCATCGATTTCAGAAATAGCCCTTCAAGATTAACGCCTTTTAGCACTTTTGACTCTTAAAATCGCCGGTCCAATGTAGCTTAGAGAGAGATTAGTATTTAGGTGCAAAAGAAGGACCATTAGTAGTGTAAAAGTACCACACATCGGATGTGTTGGAATAATGAATCATTTGGTCCCTCTGAGAGTTGTATGGGAACAAAAAAGTTACTTACTTGCAACTTTACATTGCTTGCATCACGACTAGCTTTTTTTCCCTCAAGCTGAAAACTAGTCACCCTTGAGAAAACACCTCAAGATAGAAAAATCTGAGAGGTTATTGTAGAGGTACCAACATGATCCCATAGCATCAGACGAAGAGTCTATAGGCATCATGGTTTCTGAGAAATAGCCCTTCAAAGATTGTTTCCATTTAGCACTTTGGACTCTTAAGGGAAATCGCTGGTCCAATGTAGCTCAGAGTGATTTGATGTATTTGGGTGCAAAAGAGGACCATACCTAGTGTAAATTTACCCATATAGATGTGTTGGAAAAGTCCATTTGGTCCTGAGTTATGTGGAATGAAAGTTGCACCACTTTGGAACTTTACATTGCTTGCATCACGACAACTTTTTCCTCAACTAAAAACTGGTCACCGCAGGAAAATTCCTCTGAGATAGAAAAATACGAGAGAGGTTATTGTAAAGGGTCTCAACACGATCTGATAGCCTCAGATGGAGAGTCTGTAGGCATCACGGTTTCTAAGAAATAGCCCTTCAAAGATTGCTATCTTTTAGCACTTTGGACTCTTAAGGGAAATCATCGGTCCAATGTATCTCAGAGTGATTTGACGTATTTGGGTGCAAAAGAGGACGATCTCTAGCGTAAAATTACCCATCCAGATGTGTTGGAACAATCTATTTGGTCCTACGAGTTGCAGAACAAAAGTCGCACCACTTTGCAACTTTACACTGCTTGTCAAAATTGCAACTTATTGTCAAATGATGGAAGTTCAAGAGTCATCTTGTTGTAGTTCATTGGAAAATAGCTGGAAGTTGTTTGGTCATGGCCCAATTAGGTAGGAATTAGATGTTAGAAGGGTTTGGGAGAGCAGGGGAGGTCAATCGAGGTTTCGGTATGATGCCCTAGATGCAAAAAGTGTGGTTTTTGAGTGAAATGGGGAGGTTTAAGGGTGTTAGTGATTGGAATATGTTGGGGCAGAAATTTCTAAAGGTGTATTAAGCATATGCAGACTTCTATAAATGTGTTTGAGGTGTTGTTTGAGTGAGATAAGTGTGGAAATGCATACTTTCAATTAACCCCCTTATAATCTAAGCAAAATGAGGGTTACATGATTGAGTGACTTAGATGGTGTTTACAAGGATGATATTTGTGGAATTTGGATGTTTATAGCCTAGTGAGATACCATCCAAAGGAATCTTAGAGGGGCAGCAGTTTTAAAGATGAGTTGTTTTGTGAATTTGGGCTAATTGGAGCCCTGTTCGGCGTAATAGTTTAATTTCAGTGGGGTTGTTCCAAAAAAAGCACATTAGGTTTTGAGATATGTGAAACAAAAGGGTAATGGGTGTCTTTCACAACCTTTTGTTTTGTGGGTTTGAGTTGATTTTGTGAGGATATTGATTCTTACTCGAGATAATTTTATACCTTTTACATGTTATTATGCTTCAATGAACATTAAGTGAGATTGATTTTTATCTAGATGATTATATTACTTTTGAATGAACAATGTAACATGAAATGTATTTCATTAAGTTGTATCCAATTTTCATTTTTATTAACTTCTTTTGAAATGAAAATCAGCTAAACACTTCATTACACAAGATTAAAAAACAAAATAATTTAAAATGTAAATTCATTCAACAGAGCTTGAAATAATGGGTATTCTAAAAATGAGTGTTTGATAAAAATGTATTGGTAGACATGTATCAATCATAACTTTAAACAATTCTAAGATAATTATACATTCCATCTTGAAAATTCAAAGTAGAAAGAAATGCACATGAGAAACAAACTAGATTGAATACCAATTTTTATATATCAAATTGTAGAATAATTGTGTTTGTGCATATACAAATTTGGCATATGCCTACTCAGAACAAGTTTTACAAATTGTGGCATATATGCCATCTCAAGATCTATCAACCCTAAGTACATGTCAATTTATATCATATCCTAATCCTGTGTTGGACCATCAAAATCAAGCCTCCTCAAAGAAGTTAGATGCTCTGTAGTTTCCTGCACAATAACATTTCAAACCACAAATTATATTATGTGAATGGTCGACAAGATAGACTAGTAAATAGAAACTTATATACCATCATTTATAAATTACAAATTTAACATCAAAATCAGTATACATGTACTATATTATATCAATAATGCAATTCTTGTTTACCTCTAATCTTTCTCTCTTTTCCGCAAGACGTTCTACATATGATTGTCCCCTAGGATGATCAGGAGTCCTCCTATAAAGTAATGGTCTCTCACTTGTCACAATGCTGGGTTGAATAGAGGACTATAGAAGATAAAATAAAAATGATACAAATTAAAATATAATTGTTGACAAATAATCATATCTACTAATCACATATCTACTCCTATCTAAACGTAAATGATCTGCAATATAAAATAAACACATACCTACTGTGATGTTATGACACTAGATGGGATCATAGTGGATGGATTAGCTAAGATGCTTTCATGCATAAAAGTGACAAGAATGTAAATGCACATGCACATATAATTATAATGTTGATAATAAAAAAAATATATACGTGTTGTGCAACTTCATCCAATGGGTTAGACTCGATCAACAAGGTTGTATAAGAACCAAGTTGCTGTACTTTCGACAACTACTCCTCTGTCAACAACTATTAAAGATTCCAGCACATAAACATATATTAGTAAAAATATCCTTCATAAAATATGAAATAATTTACATAAAACACACTATGAAATTGCTTTAAGACTTACCGGTGCTCTCACATCATCCCTGGCAATCGATGTCTCTCCTGTAAATGCTCCACTCCGTGCTTTATCAACTCCCACAGCTGGCATATCATGAACCTCAAAGTCGGATGTGTCTATGGGAGGCTCAGTGGACCGTTGGAGAGGACCGAGACATAAATTGTTGCACATCATACAAAAATGAGGCACACAAATATTTCCCAAAGAGGACGGTGTACTAGTCAGAGCTAATGGCTGTGTACCAATGGGAGCTATTGTAGCAGGTGCACCACCATCATGCTAGGATGTATTAGGTGCAACACCACCGTGATGGGATGCACCATCAAATGGCTGCACAACATGATGGCTCTGCCTCACCAAATTGATCTATCATTCAACAAATGTAATGCATAAATGCTCACAGTCCCCGCATCTACAACAATCTCTGGGTAAGGTAGTGGAGTCGGAGCAACAATAGGTGGAGAAGGACGAACTAGGGTGACTCGGCGTGCCCTAGGTCTATCCTGTGGCATCCCTCTACCAACACCTTATAAATATCGCATGTCAAAGTAATTGACATGTTTCCCTAGCACAAACTCAACATATAATTTTCAGAGAAAATATTGAGGGACATCAAGGTTGTTGTTGGGTGGTTTATCAAAAACCATCCACCAACATCTCCAAAAATTATCTAATATTCCTCTATGGGTGCACCATTTAATTGATTTTTTTTGTTTGCGCACATTAACAGGTTGTCTAGTTCTCTGATCTATGAATAACTGGGCTAATTGGACTTTTTCAATATCAAGAGCCTTCACCTCATCATACGATAACCCATCAACATAAAATTGTCTTTGTTGCTCTCACCATTGTGCAAATCTATTATATTGAATTGCCAAAGTTTGAATATTTACAATGATTGTTTCCAAAGTGTTTTTCATATCTGATAGTTCATCGAGTGTTTCATAGATTTGACATACTTTTCTTAATTGATCTAAATTCCTATGAATAGACTCGTGTATTGTTGGCACATTTTCATTCATAAATAATGGTTGTGGTGGAGGATTTGGAGGGTGTTAGAACATAGGGATTAAGGTTTTTCATTTGTGCGGGAGGGTTTACATTTTTATTTTTAAAGGTTAGAGTTTTAATTTTCATCCATTTTTAACATGTTAATTGATATAAAAATTTTAAAATTAACAATGGTTTTAATCTAATATCAAATATACCCTACTTTTTACTAAAATTCAAAAAAATAAAGCAAAATGAATATAAATTGAATAAAAATTTGAAAAAAATCAAACATACACTTTGAATTTGTTGATTTTTGATGAGTTTATCTCAGCCAGGATTATCAGAATTGGCTCTCCTAAAATCCATGCACACGCCTAGTAAAATATAGTTCTCAGGGTTTTTGGTCTATACTGTTATAGGCAAATATAGGTTATAAACAAGCACTTTACTTATTTTAACTTTTATATAAAATGAAAAGATTGGGGTCGTGACCACGTCTATAGTATTTTAAAATAGTAGATTATTTAATATAAAATATATTATAATATAAATATAATATAATATAATATAATACATATATTATAATAGAATATATATTATATATATTATAATATAATATAATATATATTATTTTTAATATAATATATATATTATTTTAATATAATACATATATTATATTATAAATAATTATAATACATATTATTATATATATTAGAATAATATCATTATAATATAATATATAATATATATATTATATTATATATAATATAATATAATATATATTATATGTATTATAATATAATATAATATAATATAATATAATATATATATGTATTATATTATAATATAATATAATATAATATATAATATATGTATTATATTATAATATAATATAATATAATATATATTATATATATTATAATATAATATAATATAATATAATATATAATATATGTATTATATTATAATATAATATAATATTATAATATCATATAATATTATAATATAATATAATATATTATATTATATTATATTATATTATATAATAATATGACCTCAGGTTTTAAATTATAATAAAATAATGGATATCCATTCTAGGATGTACATACCCGACCATATAATATCAATATAATATAATATAATAATATCAATATAATATAATATAATAATATATTATAATATTATATTATAATATAATATAATATAATATTATCATATTATATTAGATTAGATTATATTATATTGATATTATATAATATAATATATTATCATATAATATAATATAATATTATATAATATGACCTCGCAGGGTTTTTTTAATTATAACTCAAATAATGGATATCCGTTATATAGAATATAATACTTGGTTGGGTCAGACCCGATGCAATTATAAATTTTTCCTTAAATAAAACATATATCAGTTTCATATCAGATATCTGTTCATAACGGATATCCGTTTAGGTTCGGTATTACCAAACCAAAACAGATATTGTACTTTGGCCTGCAAAAAGTCAAAGGCCAGAATTTCACGTTTTTGGACGTGTTAAAAATGCTTTTTTTTTCACATCACCAATTTTTTGGACCCCCATGATCTTGCATAGACCCATAACCAAATACAAATCATAGACTACAAGGGTTGAATGGGGACAACAACGCATGAAATTGCTTCACGCATTAATTATTCATGAAGGTTTCAATCGACCTCCTAATTCATCATACAGGTCGAACCCATGATCAGTTGTATTAGCCATTTTTTTTCTTTCAACAGCCGAACCCCCCCTTGAATAATCCTAAATCTCAAACTACTATCAATTATCAGTAGAAAAAAGATGCAAAACATCAAGGGTTGACTGGTGTAACAACAACTATAACAAGCTTCATCTGAAACATATCTCTACATAAGGATTTCAATTGACAACTACAATCTTTTGGTGGGTCGATGCCCCAAATCACTATGAGATTCACCCATTGAAAGACACAAAACATCAACATGATAGGATAAACATAAATCATGGCCAACGATGCCCACATTTGAAACTGAATCATCAATTACTAATATAAGATGTTTCCACTAAATGAAATGCAACCTTTACTAATAACTTATGCTAGCTTATTCTTATCATTTTCCCAATTGCAAGCAAATAAAGTGAGTGCAAATAAATTGATTGCAAACCTACAACCCATTGATCATTATACCAAACTTATATCATCCTCCACCGAATAAAAAAATGGCAATATCAAGGAGATGCGAATTCCTAACCAACATAATATAGAAGTTAGGAACAAATTGTAACCAATAACATTACATTGCTGACCCAGGTGAAAATAAGTCAAACCAAGGTGGATACATCTTCAAATGCAGAACAAAGGCCTAAAGAGTCTGCAGATTAAGAGAAAATCGAATGCAATCAATAAATATCGATATACAATTTAGTTTATTGTAGTTTCCCAACAAGGATGGAATTAATGACACAAATCAAGTAACCTATGTAAGGCGTCAAACTCCATGTATAGAGGAGTTATCTCCTAAGTACCACACATGATAGTTACTAGCTAGTGTGCTATTCCTCAATTTGGTGCTAGGCATAGGAGGCTTGCTAATGCAAATAAGAGTACAATGGCACGACACCATAGGCTGCTAAGTCACAGTTATGCAAAGGAATCTATGCAAAGTTGGAGGTATTGGCTTGGAAAATGAAGGCAGTAGGATACTTCTAGATTCAAGACTTTACCTGAAGCTATGGGAGGAAAGAAGAGAATCGATTATTGCCATTAGAACGACTATCAAGTATAATAAAATTGGCGGAGACAAGAAGGAATAGCATCTCTTTTAATACCATTGATATGCCCGAAAATCAATAGAAGTAATTCAAACCACACAACATATAATTTACTCCAAAAAACATACTTGCAAACAACAATCCTCTTAAAAAGAATATTATAATTCCTTAAATGAAATTCAATTAATCATTTATCAGACGACAAAAGAATGAGAATTCATTTTCATAGAGTGGAGAAGATAAAATTAAGATCAAATGCAACACCGACTTGAGTTCCTACACCTGAAAATGGAGAGCATGCACTGAAGACCACACTTTCGTAGCCACCAAACCTTCCTCTAGAATTCGGTCCCTTCTCGAAATAATATCAATTCCAAAACTATATTTTTATTTCATAAATTATTTTTGCAAAGCTACATTTTTTTTTGAGAACCCAAAAATTAACTTCCAGAACAAAGAAGATTTTTGTTTTTATTTTCCAAAAATCCAAGATAAAATAAGCGTTCGAAACTAAAAATCAATAAAAACGACAAGTTTCTTGTTTGTCAAATTGTTTGAAGTCGTGCATGTGCACACATTATCTTTTTCTAGCTCTACACTTCAATTCCCAAATCTTATCTCCTTATTTATTTTAAATCACATTATTTTCCACATTAAAAATATTTATCTTTTCATGATAATAACTTATCAATTATTATAATATAATTTAAAACAGTATGATTTAATCTAATTATTTAATAAAACATTTACTCTTGACACAATAATTTAATTTAATTATTTATTAACAACCATATCCTTTATATTTCATAACCTTAATTTATTTAATTATCATTTTAATTTTCCAAATTTATTTGAATTACCTTAGTAAATCAATTTTAATTTAATTAATTTCCTAAGCATGTCCATATAAAACTATTAATTTTACCAATAACAAACTTACTCTGTGTGAAGGATGGACGAAACTGAGGGGCATTACACATATACACCATGGTGTGTTTTTTTCCTTTAGAGGATGGCTGGAACTGTTTCCTGAGATGGTGGACATTATAGATGTTGTTGGAGGTGTCCTGAGTGATAGAGAGGGTTCATGCATTGATCGGTAGGCAGTACATTCTTCAAAAAGTGGGAGAATGTTGAGAAATGGTGCCTCAAATGTACTGGTGTTCAGGCCTCTACATTATCGAATAGATAGTTGAATATTGTTAGGATAGAGTCACTAGTATGATCGAAATCCTGATGGAGGATGTTGCATTGGTGATGAGAACTATTATTACTGGGACATTGCTTTATTACTGGGACATTGGAACATGTCTCTTCGACATGGTGATGGGAACTATTATTGGAGAGACATGTATATGTCAAAGGGAGTTCCTTAGCAGTATCCTCGACACTCTGATGAGTCTCTTATCGAAGTGACTTAATGTTGTCATTGGGACATTGGATCATGTCTCTTTGACATGTCCATGGAGTGGGACCTTAGTGCGTTGTTAAGGTGGGACTGTTCTATGTGGAAGGTTACATCAATTGTATGATAGTGACATGGATGTTGCGTAGATGATGGGGACCACTCGGTTAAACACTATTATCTTATCAGTGTGACATCCTTATATTGGTGGGAAAAGTTGTATTCTCTCATCGATATGGTGATACATGTATTTGGTGAACAAGTGGATGTCGATATGACATTGAGTGTTCAGAGAGACATGGTCTCGTGTCTCTTCGACACTCTGATATCTGAACACTTGGTGGGTCCTATTGGTGTATGTTGAACACATGGCAGTATTACCTTCGTCAAAGTGACAAAGGGGAGTGGAAGAAACATGGATTGAAGCCTCTTCAATTTCCCGATATGAATTCAATGGTGAGAAGGTGGTGATGGTTAAGCTACTCATGATTTTTTGTCTGGTATGACAGTTTCCTGGAATGATTGAAAATTGAATGGGATTGCCATAGTGTGGTAAGCTGGGTAGTTGAGTGAGAGAGTGTTGCTCAGTCAAAGAGGGAGACATGAGATGGTGTTCGAGAAGGGTTATGTTGCTAGATTATCTCCAGATGGAACAAGATGTAAACTTTGTAAAGGCTTAGAGCCTAATATTGTATTGTAACTCTATTTGTTGCTGAATAATACAATTTGGCTGGACCGTTTTGGAGTGTGGGGTTTTTTACCTGAAAGGGTTTTCCCCACGTAAATCTATGTGTCCATAAATTTTGTCTTTCATGTTGGTTGATTCTGCAAGTTGAATTTGTTTGAGGCATGTCAAAAATGGCTATATTTGCATGAGCTTTTCTCAGGAGGGTTAATGTGGGAAATCAACTATGCCTGTTTCTGCTTTGTGGCATAGTAGTACGTGTCTTTGAAGTAAATTAATGGTTTTGAAAGTAAGTGAAGGCACTACTGATCTTAGATATTTGTTCTGAGATGACTATGATTTCCCTACACTTCCCTCTCTAGTTATCTTTATCTTCCCTCTCACTTTCTATACTCACCTCTCCCTCCATCAATCCCTACCACTCTCTCTCTGTACACCTCTCTATCTCACCTCTCTCTCCCTCCCTATCTCCTCCCCTCTCTACTCTCAATCTCTCCTCTCCCTCTTTCTCTCCCTCCTTCCCCCTCTTTCTCTCTCACTCTCTCCTCTCTATCTCACCATTCTCCCTCTCTCTCTCCCTCTCCCTCTCTCTAACTACCTCTCCCTCCCCCTCTTTCTCTATTTCTCTCTATCTCACCTCTATTTCCTTCCCTCTCTACTCTCTACCTCTCCTCTCCCTCCATCTATCTACCTCTCTCTATAGTAGATAGGGAAGGAGAAAGAGAGAGAGAGATAGAGAGAGGGGAGTAAGGGAGAAGTAGGGAGAGAGAGGTGATATAGATATAAGTATAGAGGGAAGGAGAGAGATAGGTGGGAGGAGGGAGGGAGACGTAGAGAGATAAGGGGAGAGAGAGTAAAGAGGGAAGAAGAGAGTGAGAGAGGTGATATAGAGAGAAGTAGAGAGGGAAGGAGGAAGGGAGAGGTAGAGATGGAGAGAGAGAGGGAGGAGGAGGGAGGGAGAAGTAGGAAGGGAGAGAGGTGAGATAAACATGAATAGGGAGGGAAGGAGAGAGAGAGAGAGAGAGAGAGAGAGAGAGAGAGAGAGAGAGAGAGAGAGAGAGAGAGAGAGAGAGAGCTCAAGGAAAATAAAGTAAGATAAAGGAATGGATATAGTGAGAGAGAGGTCTAGAGCATAAGGGATAACCAATGAGTGAGATATAGAGAGACATAAAAATGATACAACTTGCTAATTACTAAAATTTGACCTCCTAATTACTAAAATTTGATATGTTGATTACTAAAATTTGACTAAGTAAATAAAAATTATAAGCTCTTTCAAACTAGAATTTGCATTATAACTCCTAGAGAATCAAAACCACTCTAAAAAATATTGAAAATATATACATGAAATATAACTTAAAGTATAATAAAGTAAATGTTCATATGTAAATATCAAAGGAAGTAAACATCCATATGTAAATGTTTATTTCATGTATATAGTTTCACTGATAGAGAAGGAGAAAGAGAAATAAATAAAGAAAGATAAAGAAAAAACTTCAATGTAAAACATAGCATGAGCGTGTTATAATGTTCTCATGTTATATGTAAACCAAACCATAACATGAATACGTAATAACATGCTTGCATTGCGGCTTGTTAATGACCAAGCCTAGGTTCGATCACTACCAACCCATAACACGAGCATATTTTATTATAACACACTCATATTTTTCCCTTTTTAGGACCAAAAAGTGGAGTGGCCACTTTTTGGTCCCCCATCTTGGTGCACATGCCCTATTTTTTTATGCATAAGAGAGTTGTTATATTAATATTTCAAAAAGTTACATAGTTAGCCCATAGACATAGGGGCATATGTTTTTTCACTTACCAAACCTAGACATAGAGCACCATATCCCAAACACACCCACTAGATTATACAAATAAAAACCCTAAAATTAATCACACAGGGTCATGATGTCGACTATATCTAGGAAACTATGACATGTCTAAGACAAACATATATAGAACCAAAAAACACTAGGAAACTAAGACACATCTAAGACATTATACATACATAACCATGCTTGCCATACAATACCCCAACACTAAATAAGCAGTTTGGTGCACATGCCCTGTTATTGATTTACATTTGTTTTATTTTCAAAATAAAAAAATTGCATTCTTTCAATGTAATTAGATTTCCACAATCCATATGAATTTAAATTTAAATCACTAATGATGGATCATTTAGTGTGATCTGAAACGTTGATGAAAAACTAGCACACAATCAAATCCAGAAGCAAAAAATTTAAATTTGCATTCTTTATTTATTTTAAACATTAAACACCTTGGTGAATTTAATTTAGAAAAAAATTGTAAAATATTTGAGTTTAATTACATAATTTTAGATCTAATTTTCCTTGTTTAGGGCATAGATATGAGTTATTTCATTTCAATCAAAAAGAGTTATATGTTTTCTTTGAAAAATAGAGCATTCAAAGCATTTTGTTCGTTACAAAAACACAAACTTAAATACATTCTTTCACATTTTCATTAGTATATATATTTTATCAATGCTTTCCATTACCTCATACAACTTGTGGCCACTCATGTGTGTAGCAGTTTTCATCAATTATTTGAATGCTTAAAATCCCTCATTCATGCTTGCATGTGCTTCTGATAATCAAATTAGGGAATATTGATCTTTTTGAACTCTGTTAGTTCTCATACCTAGGTTTTTACAAAATTAGACCTTTATACTATTACACACCTGTGCATGTTTTGAAACTATAAAAACCTTGATTTTCAATCTATGGCGCCATGCCCTTGACTAGTCAATTTGGAATCAAATTTCTATGTGAAGCCCTACTCTGTGATCTCTATTCAAATCTGGTTTTTGTTTCTGGCAGTTTGCCCTGAAACTTCTAGATTTTGTTGTGCATTACCATTTTGGTCTTAGTTCACCTAGCTCATTGAATTTTCATAAAAAAATCTTGTTTCCCTCATCAAAAGTGATGAAAATATTAGCCAATTTGTTTGGTTCTCCCATGGGGATGAAAACATGAAAGATAATCCTTTGTGAGATGAAATGTATTATGGATCTCCAAGAAAGATCCCCTTGGACCCAAAATGCTTGTATAATGTTCTATTAAGCTCTGCATACTCTGGAATAGGTCTTCACTATGAATTGTAGACCAAGTTGGCCCCAAAAATTCAGGCTATGAATTACAATGAAATTTTGAGAGTGATAACTTTCTTCAAATAAATGCAAATCTCTTGAAATATGGATATGATGTCGATGATCTCATGTAGATGCTATATCCTACTTCGTGAGCTAAAAAATGACAATGCAGTAAAATGTGGAATAAATGTAATGCCCACCACATAACCCTAGAGAATGACACAAACACAACAAAAGCGTAGCAATTTTTATATTTTAAAAGTATATTATTAACATGTGAAATGAACAACACTTATTGCATACATTCTCTAAAGTACATGACAACACATTACATTTGAATCCCATAGCACAAAACAAACTAACCATATCATAATATAACTCATGAAATTAAACTACATACATCTAGAGCATTTAATATAACTCATAAGATACAAAGTACATAAGGAATCTTTTATAGCTTGCATTCATTCCATAAAGCAATTATAAAGCTCATTTTCAAAATGAGGAGGTTTATACATTAAAGTTACAAATACATTGTTACAAAAATCCTCCTCCAATGTAAATGAGGAGTAATACATATACAAACATCCATTAATATAAATACAAAAGAGATGAAACATAACAACTGGTACACGTGAGCTCTCCAATTTGGAAGATCCTACCAACACGAACATGAAGTGGGAACCCAACGGTGTATGGTGCATGTTCCACCCAACCAAGTGGTACCCGTAGGCCCACCCCCCATGCTAGGAGATAGTAAAAAGGTTCCCTAGACAAAACCGACAACCTCTAGACACAGGCAAACTCAAGACTAAGCTACACAAGTACAGAACACAACCCAAGTGCAATTCAATAGACTACCCAAAGGCTTTTATAAATAACACATGTTCCTTACTAGGACTAGAGTGTATACATATAGGAAGAGTAATTTTAAATAATGAAATTTGTTTATCAAATTCACAGACCACACATATTTCATTTCATACCCATAAAGATCACCTTCATACTTGTGGAAATAAACTAGGATAGTATATAATCAATTTTTTAGATTGGCAGTAGCTATCTAACAAGACTTTATTTTCTAAGACCATGGCGAGTGGTTTTTTATCTTGGTTTTATGTAATCTTCATCATATCTAGAACTAAGTACCTTGTATTTCATTATTTAATTTATACATTTTTTGCAATTATTTTAACATTTATTATAGAATTTTATGGGTAAGTGCACCAAGATGGTTCCCAAAAAGGGGGCTTAAGGGGCCACTTTTTTTCTTCTGAAATTAGGAAATACTGACCTTGGACATGAAATTGAGGATAGTTACACTCAAAATTTTGAGATGGAACAAAAAGAAGGATCGAAGTGCTCTGAGTCTACTTTCTAAACTACTAATTTATTTTGAAAATGGTTGAGATTAAGGGGTTCAAACGAGGGATGTACACAAATTGGTTTTTTTTGGTCAGAAAAAACATAACATAGCAACTATTGTACGACCCTATACGGTGAACTTTTTTTTAGTATTTTTAAAATTGCTACTGTTAGAAGTCAACTAATAATATGTAGTTGATGCACGATTTTTCTGATAATTTTTAAATGAATATTTTATCTTTTACTAATTTTTGAAGTGGACACTTCCTGAAAAACAAAATTTTGGCTGTGCTACCCCTACAAATTTTAGAAACCAATTGATTTTTTTAAAAAAAATATTGTATAATGGAGTCTAGTTTCTAAAAATGTAATTTATTTGAAATTTTGATGAGCAGTTAATTTATAACGAAAAAAACACCAAACACTACTTTTTGCCAAAAAAAGAGACATATAAACAAAATAAATTATGGATGAAAGGCTTAACATTGTCAGAAAGTGAAAAAAATTACATCGTTGGATAGCTAAGAGATAACCTAACATTACCCAAATGTTCGATTTGTTTGATATTGAACCACGTGCAATCCTGATGGTGAGCACGAACCCAATTATGCGAAATATTGTAGAATTTGCAAAAACATGTCTCTAGTCATTGGGAATGCCCTCCAAGCCTTTGGGTTGGTATTCCAAGGAAAATACCAATCCCAAGGCTTGGGGATTCCCAAAGCAATATATAACGAACACACATTATAACGCGCTCGCGTTATATCTCAGTTTTGAAATGGTTTTTTTCATTTGTGGGGAGCATGTCTAGCAAGACATAACGCAAGCACGGTATAATGCGCTCGCGTTATGTCTTGCTTTATGTTAAATTCTACTCTATTGAATGTATTTTTATATATTTGTATGTTTGTATGTACATGTATGTCATGTATGTATGCTTGTATGTATCAATGCATGTATATTGTATGTATGCCTATTTGTATGTAAGATTGTATCTACACATGTACATGTATGCTTGTATGTATGTAGGATTGTATGTACATGTGTATTATGCTTGTATGTATGTATTTATGTATGTATTTAGAGGGAGGGACAATTTTAAGAGAGAGAGAGAGATCTAGAGCTGTCTAGGTAGGGTGGGAGAGGGAGAGGGAGAGGGAGAGAGGGAGAGAGAGAGAGAGAGAGAGAGAGAGAGAGAGAGAGAGAGAGAGAGGGTGGAAGTGAGAGGGACTTAGCTAGGTGAGGTGGGATGAAATAAAGGGAGTGAGAGAGAAAGAGAGAGAGGTGGGAGAGAGGTGAGAAAGAGGGAGAGAGAGGGGTAGAGAGAGATGGAGAGAAGAGAGTTATGTGGGTAGGGTGCTAGAGGGAGAGACTTTAGAGTGTGAGGGAGGTAGGGAGACTTGAGAGATAGGTAGTGAGAGGGAGTGTGAGAGTGAGAGAACTGAGAGAGGGAGGTGTGGGAGGGAGTAACCTGAGAGAGGGAGAGATAGAGTGGGGTGGAGTGAGAGGGACTTATCTAGGTAGGGTGGGGGGGATAGATAGA
>VDFB02068205.1:95549-125935 GCA_007258455.2 Sequoia sempervirens | reverse complement strand
TGTATAGGGTAGAGAGTTTACTAAGTGGGTTTAAGGGTTTAAGGGTTGAGGTATTAGGGTTGAGGGTGTAGGGTAGAGGATTGAGGGTAGAGGGTAGATGGTAGAGGGTTTAAGGGTTTAGGGTTTAAGGGTTGAGGGTTTAGGGTTTAGGGTTTAGGGTCGAGTGTTTAAGGGTTTATAGGGTAGAGGGTAGAGGGTTTAAGGGTTGAGGGTAGAGGATTGAGGGTATAGGGTTGGGGGATTAGGGTTCAAGGTTCAATGTATAGGGTAGAGGGTATAGGGGTTGAGGGATTAAGGGTCAAGAGGGTTGAGGAATTAGGGTAGAGAGTTTACTAAGTGGGTCCTACAAAAGGGTTTAGGGTTGAGAAGGTTTAAGAAGTTGAGGGGTAGAGGATTAGGGTGGGTTAGGGGGATTAGGGTTGAGGGGATCAATGCAAGGGGTGAGATTATAGGTTAGGTTTAAGGTTTAAGGATTTAGAGGGGATTAAAAGGTTGAGGGAGTTGAGTTTAATGTATAGCATTAGGGGAATTAGAGGTTTAAAAGTTTAGGGTTTAAAGGGTTGAGATTTAGAGGTTAAGGGTTTAAAGGGGTTTGGAGTCAGAATAGAATTGAAATCGAAATCAGGCAAGAGGATCGAAATCAGAAATCAAAATCGGATCAAATCAAAATCCAGGATCCTCAAAATCAAAATCAAAATCAATCCGCCAAGATCCGCTTTAAATCAAATCTTAAAATCAAAATCGATCGGAAAATCAAATCAGGTTCCGGAAATCAAAATCCAGGATCAAAATCAAAATCCAAAATCAAAGTCAAAAATCAAAATCAAAATCAAACTCCGGATTCAATCAAAATCAAAAAATCAGGATTCCAGATCCGGAATCGGATCAGATCAGGATCAGATCGTGATCGAAATCAAGACAAAATCCGGATCAAATCAAAATCAAAATCAAAATCAAAGAGAGAGAGAGGGGGGGGGAGTGGGAGAGAGAGAGAGGGGGGGGGAGTGGGAGAGAGATAGAGGGTAGAGGATAAAGGGTATAAGGGTTAAGGGTAGAGGGTAGAGGGTAGAGGGGAGAGAGATAGAATTAGGGTTTAAGGGTAGAGGGTAGAGGGGAGAGAGATAGGAGTGAGTGAGTTGTAAGGAAAGCTTGAGGATGCATAAACAAACTCTCCTAATGTCAAACCTCAGAGAAGGATGCAGATACATCTTTAATTTTGCAAATACAATTCATCAAGATGCACGTGAAAGGAATAATAGAATAGAGAAATAAACTCAAACACAAATGACACCAGATTTACATGGGAAAACCCTTAGAGGAGAAAAACCCACCACACCAAAGAAAATCACTTGTATTACAGTAATCAAATTACATACAAGTTATAGACTCTCCTACCAGATGTCAATATTACAACAACAACATTTCCTTGATCACCCTCATACAGAACTAATATGATCACACTTAGTTATTTCTCATTGTTACAATGCATATACAACATACAATGAAGAACACGCACAAATCATTCGATCATTCAACCATCGAAATCATGAACCCCTTCACGGTTACAATATGTTACAATGTATAGAAATAACCATGAATCATTTGTTCTCTGTACAATCTATTTAGTTCAACTTCCTCTATAGAGAAACTATTGAACTTCCCAGGCATTCAAACGGTCATCTTCCAATTCAGCAACGTCCTCCACTTAACAACTTACAACTCAGCAGTCAACCTTGTCCACGCTATTCACTTTACACTATGCTACCATTGCGCACTCAACAAGCTCCCGAGGGGTGGCAGTAACTGTACTATTGCTAGACTATTGACAAGCTTCCACGGTATGGAGGTACACACCACACTACCGCTACACATCCAGTGAACTCCTGTAGTATGGTGGTAACCGCACTACTGCACCTCAGTGTAAAGACACCCACAGTATGGCGGTATCCACCGCACTACCACTCGACCGCTAAGAGGATCCCATGGTATGGCGGTAACCACACTACTGCTCCTCTCTCTCAATCACCTGGCGATATAGAGGTACAAGCATGAACTTAATACTTAAGAATTCTTTGTTGCTCAGTGATAGAATTGGGGTTATACCAGTGAATTTGAGACATATTCTCAACAATCTCCCACTTGACGAAGAACTCGCTGAACCCTTATCAATACCTAAAGTCATTGAATATTCTGGACCCCAAGGCCCATTGAATTTTTGCACCATCTAATTTTATCCATGCTCATTGGCTTTGTCAATGCATCAACAACATTCTTTAGAGTATCCACCTTTTCTAAACAAACCTTTCCATCCTCCACCATATCTTGTACAAAATGGTACTACACATCAATATGTTTTGTCCTGACATGGAAAGTAGGATTTTTCACTAGACAAATGGCACTCTGACTATCACAAAAAGAAAAATTTGCTTTGCATCAAAACCAATGTCAGAACATAATCTCCTAAGAAAAATGGCTTCCTTACAGGTAGGAGTTGCTGCCATATACTCAGCCTTAGTAGTAGATAAAGCAACTACAACCTGGTGCTTGCTCATCCAACTAATTGCACCACCATTCATCATGAAACTATATCCACTGGTGGACCTTCTATTTTCAATGTCCCTTGCCCAATTAGAATCCACATACCCATGAATGCTAAGAGTCAGCTGTGATTCATTGAATTACCATGGTAACACAAAGCATATTTTGAAGTGCCATTCAAATATCTAAACACTCTTTTTATAGCATCCCAATGTGTCCTTCCTGGATTCTAGCCATAAACTGAATAAGTACTCCCACTGCTTGGGCAATGTCTAGTTGTGTACAAACCATTGCATACATTAAACTGCCAATTGTACTAGCATAAGGCACTCTAGTCATATCCTCCATCTCAGTAGGGGATTTTGGACAATCTTCAACAGATAGCTTCGTTCCTTGCAAAACTAGAACAACTAGTTGCTTGCAATTAGTCATACAAAATCTCTCTAGAATAGTGTTAATATACTTACTCTGGCCGAGCCAAATTTTTCTACTCTTCCTGTCCTTGGTTATTTCCATCCCCAAAATATACCTAGCCGCACCAAGATCCTTCATTTTGAATTTTGCAGACAACTGTGATTTTAGATTAGAAATCATAAAATTACTATTCCCTATGAACAACATATCATCAATATAGAGTGCAATAACAAGAACCCGATCATTTTTAGTCTTGAAGTACACACAATGATCCGATTTTGATCTTACAAAACCCAATGACAAAACAAACATATCAAATTTATGGTACCACATTCTAGGTGACTATTTTAAACCATACAAAGATTTCTTTAACTTGTAAACCATATTTTCTTTACCTTTTACCACAAAGTGTTTAGGCTGGGACATATAAATTTCTTCTTCAAGATCACCATGAAGAAATGTTGTCGTCACATCCATCTGCTCAATCTCCAAATCATATGTTGTTGCAAGTGACAAAATAAACCTGATAGATGTCAGCTTTGCTACAGGAGAAAAAATTTCTCCATAATCAATTCCCTCTACCTGGGAATATCCCTTTGCTACCAACCTCGCCTTGTACTTTTCAATAGTACCATCTAGACCTATTTTCTTTTGAAATACCCATTTGCAGCCCACAAAATTTCTACCTTCAGGAAATGGAACAAAATCACAAGTATCATTCTTCTTTAACGATTCCATTTCTTCATTCATGGCTTCTAACTAGGAATTTGAATCAGTCATTTCAACTGCCTCTTTTATAGTCCTAGGCTCATCAAAGCATAGGCATAACTAGAATCCAACATAGAGAATCCATACCTATCAGTTTGCTTCCTCTCATGTGTAGACCTCCTCACAGGTTGAGGTTGAGGTTGTCGTTCTTCTTCAGAACTCTCTGAACTACTCAAACTCTCCTCAATTTCAGGTACACTATCAATGTGTTGTTCCTCTTTTTCAAGAGTTAGAGGTATTTCAACATCATTTTCCTCTTTATTTTATTTCATCCCTGACTTCAGATCCACTGAAGAAATTTTCAGCTCCCGAAAGATTACACTTTTGTTGTACACAACCTTCTCAGTCACTAGATTCCAAAGCTTGTATCCTTTCACACCAATGTCTTAGCCAATGAAGATACACTTAACATATTTGTTTTCCAATTTATATCTCTTCACATCTAGCACATAAACATATGCTTCACAACCAAAGACACAAACATGTCTCAAAGAGGGCTTCTTACCAGACCAAGCTTCCATAGGCATTTTATCAACAAGTTCCGAAGAAGGAGATTGATTTATCAAGTAACATGATGTAGCCACAGCCTCAGCCTAGAACTTCTTCTCCAGACCAGCATTGCTCAACATACTTCTTGCCTTCTCCATTAGTGTCCTGTTCAACCTTTCAACAACTCCATTTTGTTGCAGAGTGTAAGGTGTTGTTTTATGCCTCTTAATTACATGGTCTTTGCAATACCTTTCAAATTCTGCAGAATAAAATTTACCATCGTTATCTATCCTCAAGCATTTGATTTTCTTACAAGTCTGATTTTCAACCAAGTTCTTGAACTCTAAATCGACTAAACACTTTTGATTTACTTTTTTTAAAATATACAAATTCCCTTCTCGAATAATCATCAATGAACGATACATAATATTTTGAATTCGACAATGAAGGAACATTTATTGGACCAAAAACATCAGAGTGCATATAATCCAGAACACCAAAAGATTTATGAGGACTAGAGTAAAAAGAAACACGATGATGTTTTCCATATATACAATGTTCACAAAATTCAAATTCCAGATTACAATCATTAAGCCCCTCAACCAGATTTTTATTTTTCAAGTCTTTTAAGCCTTTCTCACCAATATGACCTAGCCTTTGATGCCATAGCATAGTCTTCTTTGGAAGAAATTTAACTTCCAAAGAATTAGCCCCTACAGGGACTTCAGTCTCCTTTGCATGAACAACCTTTTGTGACTTTGCAGAGACACTGTTACATTGAACAACAAGTGCGTCCAACTTATACAGAGTACCAATTCAGGCACCCCTAGCTAGCACCATCGAGCCTCTATTCATTTTACAGCCTTTACTAGTGAACGATACTTGCACTCCAACATCATTTAGCTTACTTATAGAGAGTAAATTATGAGCCAGACCTGGTATATGCATTACGCCATCAATTCCCTTAATTCTTCCTTTGGGAAACTAAATTTTGACTCTTCCATGACCAACAATTTCCAGAGACGAATCACTTTCCAAGTATACCTTTCCATCGTCATATTGTTCATCCTTTGTGAACCAGTCTCTATGAGATGTCATGTGGAAAGATGCCCTAGAACCAATCAGCCAGACATCATCTAAAGCCTGAGTTGCCAAGGATGCAATTAAGGCATCTGCATCGCTTTGAGAAGAATCATTGTCAAAAGAGTTCTTCTTCTTCTTCTTTTTCTCCTCTTTGCAATCCTTTCAGACATGACCAGGTTTCCCACAATTCTATCACTTCACCTTGGACTTCTTTCTAGGAGACTTTGATCTCCCTTCTGATTTCAATTTGGATTTCTTGTCCTTCTTCTTGCCTTTTTCTTTCGATATGCCTCGAACAATAAGAGCCTCCTTTGCCATCTCAGAAGATTTCCTTCTCATTTATTTTGATTAAAAAAATGCAACCACATCTTCCATCTTGAAAGTGGTTTTCATGCTCCCAATCGCCATTACTAAATGATCCCAAGAATCTGGAAAAGAAAATAACAATAGCATACAACGATCTTCATCATCAATTTTCACACTCACAGATGTTAACTGAGCAATCAACATGTTAAATGTATTTAGATGATCAACCATAGATGCCCCTTCCTCCATCTTCAAAGAGTATAATTTCTTCCTTAAGAAAAGTTTATTCACCAAGGACTTACCCTAATAAATTTCTCCAAGCTTCTTCCACAAAGAACATGCAGTCTTCTCTTCATGAACGTTCAGGAGAACAAAGTCTGCTAAACAGAGTCTTATCAACCCTTTTTCTTTTCTATCTGCGAGGTCCCAATCTTCTTGCTTCATGCCAGAAGGTTTCATTCCAAACACAGCAAGCTAAAGATCTCGATCCACCAACAGGTCTTCCATTTTGAGCTTCCACAACTCAAAATTGCTACCATTGAATTTCTCAATTTCATTCTTTCCTAATGTGCTTGTCATCTTAATTTGTAATTTAAATTACTAGACTTCTACAAGACTCCCACTGAATAGAATTGACACAAAAAACCCAACCTACCCACAAGGATAACACAACTGGTTAGGCTCTGATACCACTTGTAAGGAAAGCTTGAGGATGCGGAAACAAACTCTCCTAATGTCAAACCACAGAGAAGGATGTAGATACGTCTTTAATTTTGCAAATACAATGAGCATTACGATGCACATGAAAGGAATAATAGAATAGAGAAATAAACTCAAACACAAATGACACCAGATTTACGTGGGAAAACCCTTATGGGAGAAAATCTAACCACACCAAAGAAAATAACTTGTATTACAGTAATCAAATTACATACAAGTTACAAACTCTCCTACTAGATTTCAATATTATAGCAACAATATTTCCTTGATCACCCTCATACAGAACTAATCTGATCAAACTTAGTTATGTCTCATTGTCACAATGCATATACAACATACAATGAAGAACATACACAGATCATTTGATCATTCAACCATCGAACTCATGAACCCCTTCATGGTTACAATACGTTACAATGCATAACAACAACCATGAATCATTTATTCTTTGTACAATCGATTCAATTCATCTTCCTCTATAGATCAACTGTCAAACTTCCCAGGCATTCAAATGGCCATCTTCCAAGTCAGCAACGTCCTCCACTTAACGACTTACAACTCAGTAGTCAACCAAGTCTGCGCTATTCACTTTACACCATGCTACCGCTACACACCCAATAGGCTCCCGAGGGGTGGCGATAACCACACTACCACTAGACTATTGACAAGATTCCATGGTATGGCGGTACATACTACACTACTGCTACACATCCAATGAACTCCTATAGTACGGTGGTAACCACACTATCGCACCTCAATGTAAAGACACTCACGGTATGGCAGTATCCACCGCACTACCTCTCGACAACTGAGTGGCTCCCATGGTATGGTGGTAATCGCACTATCGCTCCTCTCTCTCAATCACCTGGCAGTATAGAGGTACAAGCATGAACTTAATACTTAAGAATTCTTTGCTGCTCAGTGATAGAACTAGGGTTATACTAGTGATTTTGAGATACATATTCTCAACATGAGTGAGTGAGAGGTAGTTGAGAGAGGGAGATGGTATAGGGGATGAGAGACGAGAGAGAGACAAAGACAGAGACAGAGAGGGAGGGAGTTGGAGAGAGATAAAATTAGGGTTTAAGGGTTGAGGGTATAATGGTTAAGGGTAGAGGGTAGAGGGGAGAGAGATAGGAGTGAGTGAGTGAGAGAGAGGGAGTTGAGAGAGGGAGAGGGTATAGGGGTTGAGAGACGAGAGAGAGAGGGAGGGATTGGGAGAGAGATAAAGGGTAGAGGATAGAGGGTATAAGGGTTCGGGTAGAGGTAGAGGGGAGAGAGATATAATCGGGTTTTAAGGTTGAGGGTATAAGGGTGAAGGGTAGAGGGTATAAGGAGAGAGATAGGAGTGAGTGAGTGAGAGAGAGGGATTTGAGAGAGGGAGAGCGGGTAGGAGGGAGAGATGAGATAGAGAGAGAGAGGGAGGGAGTGGGAGAGAGATGGGGTAGGGGATAGAGGGTATAAGGGTTAAGGGTAGAGGGGAGAGGGAGAGAGATAGAATTAGGGTTTAAGGGTTGAGGGTATAAGGGTTAAGGGTAGAGGGTAGAGGGAGAGAGATAGAGGGAGTGAGGGTATAAGGGCTAAGGGTAGAGGGTAGAGGGGAGAGAGATAGAATTAGGATATAAGGGTAGAGGGAAGAGAGATAGAATTAGGGTATATAGGGTATAGACAAAGAGAGAAAATAAATCTATTAAAAAACCAACTTTCTCATAATGCGAGCGTGTTTTAAATAAGTAGAGATATGGTCGTTTTAAGCAAGAAATAACATGGGCGCATTTTGTCTTGCTCTAAAAATGGTAAAAAACTCAATATACCCATTATCTCAAGGCCCACATTCTGCATATTCTCTTGGTTCTGCGTGTGCTCTGACAAAAAGTAGCTTTTTGATGATGTTGTGAAGTGTGCATGCATGTTTTTCACATTCCACCACCTTTTTCATGATCTTTCCACCACCTTTGTATGAAATAGCAGATTTTTCACATTGAAAGGCATATAATATCAATTCAAGTTTGAATTCTAGTGAAAATTGATATACAATTGAAGTTTGGAGGGGAAAAAGCTTTTGAAAAAGTCAAATTGTTGAGGAGTTTGAAGAAAGAAGAAGCTAAGGCTACATAATTGGGTAGAACTCCTCCATTTGAAACTCTGGTTTTTTAGGTATGTGAAGTCCTTACACATTTTATTTCATTCTATTATGGCTCGCTTTCATTTTTGTTATTTTTTATATTCCATGTTGATCATTGTTTTTTTGTCATTATAACCTTAGGTTGTCAATGCACATTTTAAATTACATAATTCTCTACACTTGCCAAATACATTTTTAAACCACATCTCTTTGAGGCATTTTTTTATTTAACAATTGACTTACCTTGTGTATGCTTCCACATTTTGCATACACATATATATGACATGTTTTAAGGAAGTAAAATAAAACATTGTTTCTCAATCCTTTATTATGGATGTGCATACCACTTGTAGACACGTAAAATGTATCGATTGACATTGTGCATCTGATCCTGACTACTAACATTATTTCATCCTGAATCATCCCTCGGTCTAACCATTTAATCAAATCTCCTTTTTTTTTTTTTTAGACTGCAGGAATCGGGTAGCACGACCCCCTATAAACTGCAGTGCGCCTGGTAAACTTTTTAACGTGACTGGCGGCGCTGGTGCAACACGCCCTCTGGTACCACGGGATGGGGGAGACTAGAACTCATGACCAGCAGAGCCACAACGGAATTACTTAGCCAACCGAGCTAGGGCCCCCGCCCCATTTAATCAAATCTCCTTATCTGATTAAATTCATCAATTTATTCCTCTCTTAATTAAATAAAGCATTTTATCTAATTAAGTCAATCTCTTTTGTTAATTAAATCAATCAATCTGATCTAATTAGATCCTTATTTAATTAAATAATTAATTTTATTTGATTAAATCTCTAAAGTCTATCTGTTAAATTAAATAAATTAAAACCTTATTTGATTTAATCTAACACCATCACCGTTTAATTAAATAAATCAAAATCCTTATTTAATTATTCTCTCATCATATTTCTCTCTTATTTGTTTTAAAGAAATCCCTAAATTTGAGTGAAATAGGTCACATCATCTAACCTCTCATTAAATTAATTAACCCTTGATTAATTTAATTCTTATCATGTCACATCCTCTAGATTTTGCAAGTTGCACATGAAAATAGATTTAATTTATTTATTAAATCTCTATTTTCCTCACAAGGCATCTTTTGGAATATTCTCCAAATTTGAATTCAAAAATTCCAAGTCAACATGTACATCCAACAAGGCAATAACTTCATCTTACATGTCTTTTTCCTTCAGCCAAGTGGCATTTATTGCATTTTCCCTTCCATCTTGCAAGTCATTTCAAAAAAATTGAAATTCAAAAATATGCATTTATTGGCACAATCCTCAAAACTTGCACATCCTCCATCCACTCATAGGTTGACAAGTGACATCTTGCCATTGGATGAATGTTAGTCCCACATTTCTCAAATTTGGACATTCATCCATCTTGGCATTATATAAATAAAGTGCTCATATCCTCATTACCACAAATTATGCAAATTTATTATGCTAAAATATTTAGCCATTTCCATCCATCACCATTGAGTTCTTAGTTAGGTTTTTGCAGATTTTTGGCTTGGAACTCTCATCCTTCATCAACAAAGTGGACCAATCATAATCAACATATCAAGCTTGCATCTTAGGAATTGGGAAAGGGCCAATTTTCACATCAAATTGACACTAATTCCCCCATGGGATCATGTGTTTGCTATTCTAATTAGGATTGAATCTATATTTTCTTGTTTTATTGTGTTTTTTATTGATTTATTTCTTAATTTGAAGTTTGTACATGGATTTCATGGGGAATCCTTGTTCATGCTTGCAATATCTAACTTAATGTGTTTATCCATTGTGTTTTGCAGGTATTAGGATTGGGGTTCACACATTTTGGCTCTAGAAGGAGGGCAGGATCTCATTCTCAATCACTTTTTCCAAAAATTTCTGCATTTTTGCTTATACACAGAAAAATTCCCATGTTGAGAGCTCAACGTCGCTGTTTTAGCACCGCTGACTCTTTAGCGTAACCATATAGTGCCGCTAGAAACCCAAACCACAACACTGGAGTCTTCCCGCCCAAAAATTTTGAATTTCTAACTCCACCACTTGACCATTTGACTAGCAAGAATTAAAAAAATAAATAAACTACGATGCTGGGCAAAAGTGTGACACAGTTGAGCTCACTGTCCCGGCACAGAGCGACGCTAACTGGTAAGTGACACTCTAAGAGCACCGCTGAGAAATCAAACTCCGACGCAGTCATAGGTTTTGCCGCTGGGAGGGAGTAAAAAGTTGAAATTAAATTTTAGCACGTGCTTTTTGATTAATGATCAATTTGTCTTTTGTTTTCTGCTTTTTTTTTTCTGTATTTTCTAGAATCTGACTAGTTTTCTCCCTTGTAGGTTGGAAATTGAAAACGAAGAAAGGAGAAGTATGAGGAGGATATTTCATCAAATCAAAGTGTTTTTAAACACTTTAGTGTTTGTTTAACACTTTTTAAGAAATTTTTATCACTTCTTTCTTAGGACACTAATTTCATTTGGGTTTAAAAAGAATCTTTTCATTTCTTGCAAAAGGCTAAAATGAACATTAGGATCACAACATACTAGATTTTGTTTCTTTGGATAAAAATTGAACAAATTTTTTTCCATTTTTCTTTTGGTGCTCTAAAAATAACTCACATTTTGCTTGGTGGATTTAAAAAGAACAAGTGAAACTTTGTTTTCGTGAAGGCTTACTTAAACTAAATTCATTGAAAAAGGACATATGTGCTTCTCTCGCGCTTTATAGCGATCTTGAGAATCAAAAGGCCTTTTTCATGACTTTAGGGTGAGACAAAGCAATCACCTCCACACTTCATCTTTGGGTATTAAAATTGAACAAAATTGTGTGTGAGTGTGAGTGGGGGCATTATTGCGTATATTCTCTCTCTTTGTTTCCAACAAAGATTGATCGAGTTACGAATATTGTTTTTACTCACTTTTATTTATCCTAGAGGGCCTGCCTTGGGGAAAAAGTACTCACCCAAGGGAACAAATCAACCAGTAACACTCTAAAGACAAGAGTATTTCCAACTGGGATATAAATGTGGGTATTGGAGTAAACGCCAATATCACGCGGTTGATTCTGACAAGATGGATCTGAAAGGGGACTCTTGCCGTATGGGTCAATCTCCACAAACAGAAAGTCCTTATTAAAACCCATGTTCTAGAATTTTCCAAAATCCTTAATCTATTTGTTGGTGCAAGAAAAGTCGTTCTGAAGCCACCCCACACTTTTACGGTCTTTTAGTAGAAATGGAAAGCATGCCATGGGAGTTTTATGGGTGTTGATGCTTGGTTTCCCCATATAAGTGAGTGTCATGGAGGGGAGCCAGTGGGGTCAAGCATCTAACCATTCACTAAAGATAAGCATAGCTCGACTTGTCTAAGTGGGAATCTAACAAATATTGTCTTACACATCCATAGGGTTGTACTTATTCTTGGGTTACAAAATGCATTGCTTGATCGAAAACATCTTGAAAACAAACACTTAACATCATCATCCAAATTTTAAACCCTTTTGGAGACAAATACAATTGACTCAATCCGTATGTTATTGCTTTCCCTTGGGATTTACATCCTTAGAGGTTTCTAAACATTGGATTACATCTCGATTTGTCTACTAAAGTAAACAATAGGTAAACCTTTGCCTTCATCGAATTTCCACATAGCATATCTTGTGGGGTTTGAAGAAATTTAGACATTGGACATCTTAGTTTGAAAACTTAATCAAAGAAAGTGTTTTTGGTAAAATAAGGCCATTAAGAAAAGCTAAGCAAAATGAACTTTCATGTGTGTTGAAGCCTCATGATTTTCAAAAAGTCCAAATCCCAAAATGAAAATCATAGGTTCAAAATCTGAAATTGTATGTTCAAATGAAATCACTTATTGGTTACAAAGGTCTATAGAAGCATTGTATGCTCTTCAATACCTAGGTCTAGGAAAACAAAGTATCTTTTTTTAGGTTCATCTTAGGATCAAAGCAAATCAAAATCTTTTTCATCCATCCTTCAAATATCAAAACAAAAATCATCTCACCATCACCTTTTGGAAAATATTGAAATCATCCTTAATACTAGGCTTTTTGGAAAAATCATCAAATCCTTGAAAACTTTATCAAAATCATCTTTGGCTAGGTATGTGTAGATGCGTCCTTTTGCATATGCTTAGTCAAATTTATCAAAATCATCTTGTTTAGCTAGGTATATGTAGATGTATCATTCTTTATATACTTAGTTAAACTATCATCTTGTTTGAATAGGTGTGGGTAGATGCATCCTTCTCCCTACACATATTCAAAATTATCATCCTTTGATCAAATCTATCCCTTAGATAAATCATCCAACATCTTAGGGTGTTTTTGTTCAAAATCAAAGCAATCAAAATCAAGGACAACCCCAAAAGGAAAATCAAAATCAAAATTCGAAACATATCCAAAAGTCCTAAAAGCCTAGTATCTCCTTCAAGATTTATCAAAAGACAAAAACATCCGCATCATCTATCCCTTGCATCACCATCATATCATATTTTGATCATCAAGATATCCTAAATTTTTTTTTACCTTGGGGCATAAAGTAAAGATCAATCTAAAGAATTAAGAGATTTCATCCCCCATACTCTTGAAAATTGATCCTTGTTTTATGGTTCAAACTAGATCTCAATACAAGAAGAGCATGGAAGCCAACAAAGAAACACCTGCTTCAAGTGATCTTAGCCAAACAAATGTTGAAATGAATCCCACCGAATCAAGCAATCCTTTGACCATCTCATCATCACAAAATCCACAAGAGGAAACCCAAGGAGAGGATCTTACCTTTGGGATGTCTCACGAAGAAATAACTGAAATGCTCCAAAATATGGAGAACCATAAAATCATCAACATCATGATAAGGCTTAACCCTTCATTATACATGCTTGAGCTCGCAAAACAAGGGGCCAAGTTACCTTTGGATTTCGACGTGAGTACCATAGTGGAGACATCTTTTCCTCAAATCTCATCCACCATTCCCATCTCATCTACACCTCCATGCCAAAATATCACTCAAAATATCTCGCAAATCACGACATCTTTTTCTCCAACCCAACCCAATGTTAATAAGGGAAATGCATTTCTCAATGCTATTCAAACACACCCCCTTGTTAATAATCAAAACTTGGATGCAAATACCATCTTGGAACAAAACATACTCGAAAACCCATTACATAAGAATGTTCCTCTCACTTTCCATCATGATCCATCATCATCATTTTTTCACGCAACACCTCAAACTTCTCTCCTCACAAATTCGCAAGGGGAGGGAGATATGTTCGGACCAGGGGGCATTTTTGACACCACAACATTTTTGCAAGAACTCACACCC
This sequence comes from Sequoia sempervirens, assembly GCA_007258455.2. NCBI lineage: Eukaryota > Viridiplantae > Streptophyta > Pinopsida > Cupressales > Cupressaceae > Sequoia > Sequoia sempervirens. The sequence continues at coordinate 112,133 of VDFB02068205.1, read as the reverse complement.
CTCACATTTCCACCTCTTCCACCATTTCCATCATCATCCACATCACTCCTAGGCTTAGGGCTTCCCCCCTACCAACTATCAATCAAACCAACATCCCAAAAATCAATCAAAGCATTGTACCAAATGCTCAAAATGTGTCGTCAATATTGCAACAACAGACGACAAATGCACAAGCAATTGCAACATCATCAAACACCCCCTAACATCGCAAAGCATGGTCTCCCAAGGACCAACCACATCAACACCACCATCCATCACTCAAAACATCAACACGACATCATCGCTCACCACAAACACCATTCTGAATCCACCATCACCCCCACCACCACCAACTTCCACTACATCAAGCCAATACAATGCGGCATTGCAAGCTACTTTTCAAAGGGGATTCCAACAAGTGCAAAGACAAAAAGTCGTACAACTAGCTACTCAACAAGCTTCTCAAGCTACGTAAGCAGCCCAAGCAGCTCAAGCCGCATTACAAGCACAACAAGCCCAAGCATTATTGCAACAACAACAACAACAAGTTGCTCAAGCTACCCAAGCAGCCCAAGCCGCATTGCAAGCACAAAAGGATGCTCAAGCACAAACTCTATTACAACAACAAGTGGCACAAGCACAAGTAATGCAAGCACAAGCTCAAGCTCAGGCAAACGCCCAATATCAAGCACAACATGCACAAGCACAAGCATGACTTCTTGCACAAAGACAAGTAGCGCAATTGCAAGCATATCAACAAGCAATAAAGCAATATCAAGAGCAGCAAGAAGCAACCCAATTGGCAGCACAACAACAAGCGTTGTTGGAACAACAACAAGCACAACAGAAAGTGCAACAGGAAGCACAAATCTTAGCAGGGCAACAACAAGCATTGTTCATATAACAGCAGGTGGAAGCCTACCTAGCTCGGAAAAACATATAGATACCATCGAACAACACATCAAACAACCCAACCACCCAACCCACAATCGAAATCCCCTAAAACACCTTCATCCCACCCCCTGATCCACAAAATGACATAACGACACAAATTAGGTTGCTCTTGTAACAAGTGCTCGATCTTCAATCAAGGCAAACAACAAAAACACCAAGCAACTTGTGTCCCTATCCATTTGATAGGAGCCTAGTGATGAAACCATTCCCCAAGGAAATCCCCAAATTTGACAAATATCGAGGGATGGAAAACCCTAAAGATCACATTAGGGAATTCCAGGTTCATTGCATGGAAGTCGCATACGATGATACTTATTTGATGCGGCTATTTCCTAGGAGTTTGGCTAGCCATGGTATGTAATGGTTCTCTCACCTACCTTCAGGCATTAGGACATTCCAAGAAATTATAGACGCATTCATAAAAAACTATGCATGCAACATTGCAATGGATGTTATTCTAGAAGAACTCTCAGCTCTGAAACAAGGAAAGGGTGAATCATTCACTTCATTCCTACAATGATGGCGATCCAAAGCCAATTGGAGCAAGTGGACCATGCCATAAGAACAACAAGTTTGCACCATTATAGCCAACCTTGACAGCCTCTTGGCATTTCATCTCAAGGTTTAGGGCATCACCACATATGATCAGTTGATCTCCAAGGTGCTCAGCATCGAACGAGCCATCATGACTCAACCCGCGGGATCAACCTCATACCCCGAACAACAAAACAACCACCCACACTCCAATTATAATGATAAACCTCACATGTGGGAAAGGAACAAAAACATTACTAATGATGGTTTCATTGATGCCAAGGTGGTCATTAGTGTCCCTCGCCAAAACACACCCTCACCAAAAATCCAAATCCAACACCAAAACAATCATCACACAACACAACAACCACACAACAATCCAAAAATAAATAATCTCAATGAGCAAAGGGGACCACCCCAACACAACAAGAGTTATCCTAAGAAAAAATACACCACTTTTGGGAACCACTTGAAGACATAATTGAAAAGCTGATAGACGAAAAACTCATCAAGGCTCCTACCTTTGAGAATTACCAAGAACCGGATGTGAAACCTCCTTGGTATAATGAGAATCAACTCTGCAAGTTCCATAAAATCAAAGGCCATACCACAAATAGTTGCATGAGAATAAAGAACATAATTCGAGATCTCATCAATAAAAAAATTATAAACGTGGAACAACCAACAGGAAACCAAGATCTTAAGATATACATGAATCCGATGCCTAATCATGGCAACAAAGGGAATAATAATAAAAAGTATAAGGGGAAAGGAACCCACTCAAACATAAATCATGTGTATGAAACAGTCGTCGCCTCCCTAGATGAAAATTGCATGGTCATCACCATTAAGGGTGCCTATGCCGAAGATTATGGAGTCACCACAAGAGGCAGAAAAGTTACCATCGCAGGATCATCCTAGCCAAACAAATTCCTTGCCTCTAGATCTATTCCTAATGGCTACAATGTCCTAGATCAACTCAAGAGAATGCAAGTACAAATCTCAATCATGGAGTTGCTAAAAATCTCATCTACCCATGTGAAAATCCTTGAAGAAGCTTTGGCCTCATCCACTATCCCTGCAGACCTTGATGTGGAGCAATTCCAAGCTATGGTCGGAAATATTATTACGCCAAATATCCTCACATTCTCTGACTAGGATTTCCCCGCTCAACCATATCACAACCGTGCACTTCACTTGGAAGCCATAGTACATAAGAGAAAATTCAAAAGGGTCTTGGTGGATGGAGGTGCGGGCTTGAACATATGTTCCCTCAGTCTCATCAAGCAATTGAAAATATCAAAGGATTCTATCGACAAAGGGAAGGGTATCACAATAAGAGCATATGATGACCAAGAAAGAGTGTCTTAGGGCATAATAAAAATTACTATTCAAGTAGGGCCTTCCATCATGGAAACCACTTGTTAGCTCTTGGACCTCAACTTTCCATATAACATCCTCCTAGGATGCCCATGGATTCATGCGATGAAAGCAGTAGCATCAACTTTCCACCAATGTGTGAAATTCACACATGACGGACAAGAAGTTACTATCTATGGAGATCCCGAACCCTTCTCCTATTGCAAAAATATTGAAGCAAAGTATTACAAAATCCCCCAAGTACAAAAAAATGATGAGATTCCATCCACACCATACATCGATCCTATCACTCTCACATCCACTTTTGCGATAGAGACACCTGCCACTTCCACCATCCCCACCATCTCTGACATCAAGGTCATCATCTAGGATAACGGCTATGAAAATTACAAGCTCCCTAATAATGCTTTTGTGGTAGGAAAGTTACCACAATCTCCTAGATCATGAGGACGACCATAAATAAATGAAGCCTCCACATCCCAACGTCTCCTAAAAACTATCCCACTTTTACAAGTTGGGGAGATCTTGGATGAGAAGTTATTGAGGCAGATCCATCTCATATGCTATATCAAGATGAAAGACTAGTATCTGACTTGCCAATGGATGACAGAAGCAAGGGTCTACAAATGATGCTCACAATGGGCTATGACAGAAATCAAAGACTTGGACAAAACGACAATGGGCTCATAATACCTATCATGCCAGAGACGTGACCGATAACAAATCTTGGCCTTGGATGTACCCCTCTGAGTATAACCATATGTGACCGAAGTCCTCCAATTAGAATGGTTAATAATCCTCCTCAGCCGACCCTAGCAGAACTATGCTTACCAGTGTCTACAAGTAGAGTCATAGATAACTTTACATTTGATATAATTGACGTCTGTAGTAGTAGTGATGATGAGGATACCATGACCAACTTACCTAGGCTATTTGAGGATACCACTCTTTGCATGATTAGCACCCTATCTTTTGAAATAGACCAGCAAAATCATGAGATCCGCCTAGTATATCCCCAACTCATCGACTACGACCAACGAGGACAACCAATTCTTGATACATTCAAAAATGATGAGGCACTCTTAGAATTCATGGGCTGTAGGATAACATTCCAAATGGGGATCATAAAGCAGGGTTCATAATCGAGTTAGACACACATGCCTATTATGGGGAAATGATTGAATCCTTCAGTCGCAAAAGTGAGAAATTAAGAATAATATCCAAGTCCTTGAGTGAAAACCAAACTGTGGCACTCTCTGACTAGAAAAAAGTAAAAAGAAAGGATGCATCCAACGGTGAAAACCTCTCTGAGGTGCCCGAGGATGGGGGATTCAATCTTCCTTTAAGAGCTATTCATCAGGAAAAGTTAGCAGTCTTGGCAGAAAAATGCAATCTAGTCAACCTAGGAATAGAGGAGACCCCACATATCACATTCTATGCAGAATCACTACTATCAGAAGAGCAAGAGCTCCTAGTGGCATTCTTAAGAGAAAGATAAATAAACTTTGCATGGAGTTATGCTGACATGCCAGGACTTGATCCAACGACTGTGGTTCACCACTTAGCAATTTATCCAGAAGCAAAGCCTGTCAAACAAAAGCTTCAAAAAATGCACCCTCAGATCACCCTATTAGTCAAAATGGAGCTAAAAAGCTATTAGATGCAGGATTCATCCGACCGATAGATTATCTAGAATGGGTGTCAAACTTGGTACATGTTTCAAAACTTGATGGAAATATCAGAATCTGCACAAACTTCAGAGATTTGAAAAAGGCATGTCCAAAAGATGACTTCCCGCTTCCCAACATCGACATGATAGTAGACATGATGGCTGGACATGAGATGTTGTCACTAATGGCCAGATTCTCAAGGTACAATCAAATCGTGATAGCTAAAGATGACCAACATAAAACAACTTTCACTTGTCCATGGGGGACATACTATTGGAACATGATGCCATTCATCCTAAAGAATGCAGAAGCAACCTATCAAAGGGCCATGACATTGATATTCCATGACATGATTCATAATACGGTTGAAGACTATGTTGACAACATTCTAGCTAAGTCCAGAAAGAGAAAATATCACATAGCAACCCTAAGTGCCATCTTTGATAGGCTAGAAGAGTACAAGGTTAGATTAAACCCAAAGAAGTGTGTCTTCAACGTACAATCAGGAAAATTGATAAGATATATAGTGTCAATGCGAGGTATCAAGGTAGACCCAACAAAGGTAAAAACAATCCTCGAGATGGAGGCACCAAAAACATTAAAGCAACTGAGAGGTCTCCAAGGCAGACTCCAATCCATTCAAAGATTCATAGCACAATTGGCAGACAAACAGAACCCATATTCTCACCTACTCCACAAGGGAGTAGCATACAAATGGGATAACAAGTGTGAAGAGGCATTCAAAAAAATCAAGGAATACCTACTGAAACCACCAGTCTTAATGCCACCAATCCCAAGAAAACCATTGATTTTATACGTGTCAACAACAACAATAGCCCTTGGAGCTCTCCTAACTCAACATGACGAAAATGGAACAGAAAGGGCTATCTATTACATTAGCGGGACAATGCTTGGGCATGAGCTAAACTATTCATTCATTGAGAAAGCATGCCTTGCAGTAGTGTTTGCATCACAAAAATTCAGACATTACATGTTGGCACATAAAATAAAACTCATTGCCAAAATTGACCCTCTCAAGTATCTACTATCAAAGGCAATGCTCACAGGAAGAATGGAAAAATGGGTGATGGTACTGTCAGAATACGACATTGAATATGTGGAGTGGAAAGCAATCAAAGGCCAAGTCATCGTAGATCAACTTGTAGAAGCACCAATCTATTCAGAGAACCCTCTCGTCTCAGAGTTTCTAGATGAATCCATTTTCAATCTCAACATAGCTGATCATTGGAAACTGTACTTTGATGGCTCATACACGCAACATGGATCAGGAGCTGGTGTCTTCTTTATCACCCCACAAGGGGATTGCATACCAAGGTCCTACAAACTGGCATTTCCCTACACCAATAACATTGCAAATTATGAGGATTTAACCATAGGTCTCAAAATAGTAGTGCAATGGAACATTATAGCTCTGAAAGTATACAAAGACTTCCAATTGATAATAAATCAAGTGAATAATGAATACTAGACCAAGGACGACAAGCTCACTCCATTCAAGAAATTGGTGGAGACTCTCAAAGAATTCTTCATTGAAATAACATTTGAGCAGATTCCTAGAACCAATAACAGAGCAGTGGATGCCATGGAAACAATTGGATCCTTGTTGGACATCCCCCACAACGTTCCAAAATATGAATTCCTGATTGAGCAGCTTTGCGTGCTTGCATTCGAGGTACTAGAATCAGAATATGTGTGTGAAATCATTGGTCCTGGCGATCCTTGGTATCATGAAATCTACACATACCTTCATATAGGAGTCATACCCCCGACTTACCCTCAAACCTAAAATGAACCTTTGTAAAAAAGGCATCCAAATTTGTCATCCTAGGAGATACCCTATATCGTAGGAGCATAGAAGGAACCCTACTACACTACTTAAATGCTAAGGAGGCATTAACTGCTCTAACTAAAGTACATAGTGGTATTTGTGGTTTGCACTCAAGTGGAATGACCATAGCCAAGAAACTGCTAAGGATGGGGTATTATTGGCCCACAATGGAAAGAGAAGCACATGATTATGCCAGAAAGTGTCTACAATTTCAGCAACATGGGGACCTCATCCATGCTCTAGCTCAAGAGCTTCATCCAATCGTCACACCATGGCCCTTTTCACAGTGGGGACTTGATCTCATTGGAAAAATCACCCCACTTCATCTAATGGCCACAAATTCATCATAACTGCAATGAAGTACTTTATTAAGTGGGTGGAAGCCATACCCATGACGTATATAACTGGGAAACAGATTTCTAAGTTCATCCTAACTATCTCATTTGCCGATATGGTGTTCCAAAACCATTATCTCAGATAATGGGACACCATTTAAGAATCAGGAGGTTCATGACTTATGTGAAAAATTCAAAATCCAACATCACTTCTCCACCCCATACTATCCCCAAGGCAATGGCCAAGCAGAAGCTACAAACAAAACCATTCTAAAAATCCTCAAGAAAATAGTCAATGACACAGGTCGTGACTGGCATTTGTAGCTTAATCCCACCCTCTGGGCCTATCAAACTAGCATCTGCACACCCACCGGGGCCACCCTTTTCTCCCTGGTCTATAGTTCAGAAGTAGTACTCCCCATTGAGATCGAGATCCCATCACTCAGGATATCACTGCAGAATCTCATCATAGATGAAGACTACCGAGTGTTGAGATTGAATGAGCTGGAACTACTGGATGAGCGATGGATAGATGTTTTTAATCATTTGCAATTCTACCATAATAGACTCAAAAGGAGCTATAATAAGAAAATTAGAAGCAGGACCTTCCAAGTCAGAGAACTGGTATTAAAGGAGAATCAGAAGAATGTCCCAAACCCAAGCAACAAAGGAAATTTTGAACCCAATTGGTTGGGACCATTCATCATCACAACAAGTTACAAGTTAGGGGCATATCGGTTATCAACACCCGAAGGGGAACCCCTGCAAGAGCCCATGAATAGCTCCCATCTCAAAAAAAATTATGCCTAAATCTTTAAAGGTATAGAACCAAAATTCTAAAAAAAATTTAAAAAAATTAGAAAATGTCCTGAAAAAATGGTTTCCTTGGCAAAAACCTAGAAAACAGGCATCTTGGTAACAACAAAAAATCAAAAAAGCAAAAATCCAAAATCGAAAAAAAGGATCAAAAAAAAAAAATAGTAAAGAGAAAAAATTGTCCTCTAGTGAAAACCACTTTGGTGGCACTTTGGGCAAGTACCTTGGTGAAAACCTGGCAAAAAGGCACCTTGTGGAAATAAGCACTTTCCATCCATCAGGATCTTTATGGCTTGTTCTGCATCATGCTTCCATCATCCATCAAATTCCATATCTCCATCTATCATTCATCCACTTGCATTTGCATCATAGCTTGGTCTTGTGTTCGCATCATGATTCCTCCTAGTACTACTCAACTCATCCTCAAGGTCAGTTTGTCCTACCTTTATCAGAGTAGTCTATTGCATCACCCTGGGGGCATGTTCTCATCGGATTGGATTTTTGTATATCCTTAAAATCCTCAAATCAGAAAATCCAAAAATATCAAAACATCAGAAAATAAAAAAAATTAGGAAATCACCAAAAAAATCAAAAAATAGGGTCGTCTTGTCGAACTACGTCGTCTCTGAGCTTGAACGTAGGCAAGGTTGATCTTTGATCATGCCCCAAGACATTTAGGTCAGTCCTATAGGAGTATGTCATAATAAACTGACATCTCATCATGTATATCATCATTTGTAAATTGGTCAAGTCATCAGTCGAACTACATGGTCTTTTCATGTATAACGTAGGCAAGGATAATCTCTCAATAAGCCCCTGAGGCCCCTAGGATAGATCTTTAGGGTAGTCTCTTGGTCAAAATCTCAGAAAATCCCAAAACATTAGAAAATAAAAAATCAAAACATTTGAAAATCTCAAAAATGCCAAAAAATAGCCTCAAAACATCTCAAAAAGGTCAAATATATTTGAAAAAATCCATCCATCTCATCTCGCTTACACCCACAATAACAACACTCATAATAAACAATCATCATCCTCAATCTTTGGAAGGACAATCGGAAACAAGTCTAGCAGGTTGCAAGAGAAAACTCAAAACGTGAAGACTTAGGTCTAAGTCAGAGCGTAAACAAGTTGGTCATCTCTTTGTATCGGTAACTCAACATCCAAATTGGTCCCATATCAATCATCATTTAGAATTCTTCGGATAAATGAAATGGCGTGCCACCATCCACTAATATGTCCTAGGATGAATCCTTCCTACAATGGGTATTATCTTTTGGTAATAGTTTCGGTTCTCATCCTTAGAAAACACATCCTCTTTTCATTAGTGGTATTGAAGAGCATTAGCTTGTTTGCTTACTTTGTCTTTTATCTTCTAACTTATCTTATTGCACTCATTCCAAGGACTTCTCAATGATATCCCAAGAGAGGATTTAGAGAAATAGGAATGGGGCAACAATCATTATCTTTTTTGTCTGCTATACTTGTTGGACATTCTTGTAATATAACCTTGGGGAATACTTGCTTTGTTAGGTATGTACGGAGGAGGTCTTGGACAACTTGTTGACTATGGCATGGATCGGTTTACCATTCCATGTTTTGGTCCGAGGTGTTTGAAACATCCAAAGTGCATCCTAGAAAGGTTTCCATATGTCAGGTGTGAACAAGGATACTCCTATCTGCTTGTCAAGTCAAAATCCATCACACTATGTACCACGCCATCCTGGTTTTCTAATACCTTGATGCATCGTACCACGTGTTATCAAACATAAGGAAATCATCATCATCATATTGTGTCCTGTTGAAATGGCTTCTTCTCTTCTTTCTCATGCACTAATAAGGTACTATGATAGTTTATCATCACCATCATCATCATCATCGATCCCGCATCCACAAATCATTAGCATATTGCATCAACATAACATATAGGGAACATACGCATAACATTTGCATAAGCATTTCATAATCACTTTACCATCATCACATACTGCATAATCATACACAATAGGTATATATTCATTATAAATAATTCATTTGCATAGATACTTGCATAACATCATAACATCATCTCACCACATTACGTTCATATTACATTATGCATCATCATACCACTTTGCATTAACATATCATTGCATCATATTAAATGCATCACATACATTACATCATCATTTAATATGTTTAGAATAATAATATTTGTTATTCTAAGCATCGTAAATAAACCATCTCATTTGCATTACATAAAACCATCTCATTTGCATCATATCACGACCATCGCAGTCACATTACATCATCCATGTCATCTCATAAATAGTATCATAAATCATTCATTGCATAAATCATCCCACATAAGCATAAATAATCCATCACATACAAAGCGTACATCCATCCATAATCCGTTCACATAAAAGTAGGATTCACATATCATTTCACACATACACCATAAATCATTGCCATATCATTTTGCATATTACATTTCATATCACATATCACATCACCATTTGCATCAACATAAAATAGATCATCATATAGACAACAGCATTGCACATCACATTTTCATATCATAGGTTAACTTAATATAGATCTGTTAGTCATAATCATAATACATATATCATCAAAAATAAATGCATCCATAAAAGCATCATTGCACAACATATAGAAGTAAAATCATCCATGCATAAATAAAGGGTACACATCGCATCACATCAAAATCATCATTGGCTCATATATATATCATCAATAACACAAATTTCATAGTACAATAATAAATTGGATCACTATACATGTATGTCAATCAGTACAAAAGGCCCATCGGGCTATCAAAAAGGAGCCCATAAAGCACAAAAGGTATCATCTCAATCAAGCTCTATCCCCGTGTATGTTGCCTTCGCCCCTGTCACCATGACCCTCTGCTAGTCTGTGGCTGGTCCGCTTTGAGTACTTTGGGACCTGTCCTCCTTTAGGTATGGCCTCATGATAATGCCTCTGATAGTACTCGGCCTCTCAGATGACATCCTTGTAAGACCACATGGACACTGTACCCTGGGAGGAGGAGGTTGTCGTACTCTCTAGTTGTTGTCTTCGGCCTAGCTCTATGGTTTCCTGTAGCTCTACAACCTGTCTCTACTATATAGCCTGCTCCCTCTTAGCCCTGAGCTACTCTCTCTTGACCCTAGCCTGATCTCTCTCGGTTATCACAGTCTAGATCTGAGCCTGTAGCTACGCAATTAATGCATCCCGAGGATCCACCTGTCCTACCGGTTGCACCTGAGGTTGTACCTATAGCTGCACCTAAGGCTGATCCTCGCCCCATGATGGTACACCTGGTGGCACTTGCTACTAGTCTGGCATCGGTACATCACCCTGCCCTGGTTGAACTGGCAGTGTAACCAGCTACTCTTGTCGAGCATCACCCCTCCGTCCTCATCCTCCCCCTCTACCTCTAACTCTCCACTGATCTAGGACTGCACCTGGAATGGTCAATCGAAGCGAAGGCCAGAACCAATCCTTGTAGGCTTGAGTCATGCTTGGATCTGTGGGGACATGATCATAAGCCCGTGGCCGAGCCACCAACTACCTGAAACTGTCGATCGCCTCTGAAGCGGGAATATACTGCCCCCATGAAACCTGTGTCATGGTGCGGGCAAAGACAGCTACGTAATCATCATCGGGGCGATCTTGGGGCTCCCTGAACTGACATTGCACACACCTAGGTAGGTACCTCTCAATCATGGTGTGCTCTTGCCCCCACATAAAACGGTCCTGGCAAGCATAGAACTGATCAGTATCATCAGCCCATCCGGGCTAACCAAGGTAGGGACGCCATGCAAAGACCTGCATCTCATCCAAGACCCTGCTCCAGTAGGGGATCCTGTGCTCACTGGTGTGTGTGAAGGACACACCACCTCTATACTACCACATGAGTGGATCGTTTAGCACCATCGAAACTGAAACAATGCACTGTCATAGCACAACAATGTGCTCCCATGGCTAGCTATGAAGAAGTGTCACCCCTGCTCCTAGTGCTCTTCCATCCATGTACACGTACTCATGCAAATCTCTGTATAAGGATGCGAGAAGCACAGGCCCCCATTTAAAATGAACTGGCTTGTCTCGAACCATCCGTTCCCAACAATATCCCCAGCTGGGACTAAAGTATCAACCTCATCTGTCAGGGGCAACGAGACCCAAAATGATGGATGTAATCACCCAGTAGAAGGGAGGTGCTAGGATCCTGTGTCACTCAAGCTCTATCTGCCCCTCACAGAAAATGACGTCCTCTATGGCGAGGACTTTATGGTAGGCCTCATGCCCCTCGTCCATGTCAAAAATCACTCATCGACCATGAATCAACAATCTCAAAATACACCAAACATCCTCTAAGGTGACGGTGGCCTTACCAGTGGGAAGATGAAAGGAAGAGGTCTCGCTGTGCCATCTCTCGACCAACGCTGACAACATCCCTAGGTGAGTGCGAATGGGTGTTGTGTACACAATGTACCATAACCCCGCAATTTGGAGTCGATCCTAATCCCTGTCGCTCAAGTCACGCAAATATCCAAACAAGTCCCGTGACCTGTGCTCTCGAGAGTAGAGCTCCCTCGCCGTGTCCTGCATCAAGGAAGGTCATCATGTTAAAAAATTTGAAAAATTCTTCGCCGGACATTCCAAGAACCTTTCCAGTGGTGCAATCCGTGAAGGCATCGCAGTTTGATTTCTAATCAAACTCTAATGCTAGGGCATAAAACACCGAAAATGAACCGCTGCAGTGCACTTTCTCTTCTAGTAGTGCACTTTGGGCAAACACAAGAACGTCATGTCGTACTTTACAAATAGCCCCGCCAGCCCCGAGCTCAGCATCGAAGTTTTCAAACTCCAAACTTTACCACTGTGGTGCTATATCACACCATGTGGTGCATTTTGATTTCTAAGCAGCGCTATATAGCGCCGCTGTAGACGGACCGACCTTTAAAAGCATTAAATGAAAGCAATAAATAAAAAATGAAGCTCAAGTAAGGGTCACTTACCGGTGCCCCGATGCTAGGTGGCCGCTGGTACGTCTGAACTCGATCAGAAATGTGTAGGGGAAACTGTTGTTGCACCATATCATTAGGAGGTCATAGCTCAAATCTTGAGGTTGCAAATGGAAGTGTATGAAATGACTTGAAAGTGACCCCTCGAGCCCCTTTTAAGCCTAAAAATTAGGGGTTTTTTCACCCTGATTAGCCGTCCTACTAGGTTTTTGGACCCCCAAACTTGTTTTTGTCCAATTGAGGCCTGTTTTACATCGTTTTATTGCATTTAGACATGTTTTTGGTCTCCTGGAGCCTTTTCAGACTTGTTGGACACTTTGTCCTCATTTTTCGCGAGATCATCCAAAAATTGAAAAATTTGTCCAATCTCTCGAGGGGGCATTATAATGGCATGTTTTCTCTCGCTAGGCGGTAGTGGGACAGATTTTTAAATATTTTTTTTTTTGGCTTTGAACGAGATCGTTTATTCTTTGAACCAATGCAACAAGTGCATTGCTTCAAAGAGGGGAAAAATGTAGACATGTAAAATGTACTGATTGACATTGTGCATCTGATCCTGACTACTAACATCATTTCATCCTGAATCATCCCTCGGTCTAACCATTTAATCAAATCTCCTTATCGATTAAATTCATCAATATTCCTCTCTTAATTAAATAAAGCATTTTATCTAATTAAGTCAATCTCTTTGTTAATTAAATCAATCAATTTGATCTAATTATCCCTATTTAATTAAATAATAATTAATTTTATTTGATTAAATCTCTAAAGTCTATATTCAAATTTAAATAAATTAAAACCTTATTTGATTTAATCTAACACCATCTCTTTTAATTAAATAAATCAAAATCCTATTTAATTATTCTCTCATCATATTCCTCTCTTATTTGATTTAAAGAAATCCCTAAATTTGAGTCAAATAGGTCACATCATCTAACCTCTCATTAAATTAATTAACCCTTGATTAATTTAATTCTTATCATGTCACATCTTCTAGATTTTGCAAGTTGCACATGAAAATAGATTTAATTCATTTATTAAATCGATATTTTCCTCACAAGGTATCTTTTGAATATTCTCCAAATTTGAATTCAAAAATTCCAAGTCAACATGTACATGCCACAAGGCAATAACTTCATCTTACCTATCTTTTTCCTTGAGACAAGTGGCATTTATTGCATTTTCCCTTCCCTCTTGCAAGTCATTTCAACAAATTTGAAATTCAAAAATATGCATTTATTGGCACAATCCTCAAAACTTGCACATCCTCCATCCACTCATAGGTTGACAAGTGGCATATTTCCATTGAATGAATGTTAGTCCCACATTGCTCAAATTTGGACAGTCATCCATCTTGGCATTCTATAAATAAAGTGCTCATATCCTCATTTGATCATCCACAAATTATGCAAAGTTATTATGCTAAAATATTTAGCCATTTCCATCCATCACCATTGAGTTCTTAGTTAGGTTTTTGCAGATTTTTGGCTTGGAACTCTCATCCTTCATCAACAAAGTGGACCAATCATAAGCAACATATCAAGATTGCATCTTAGGAATTGGGAAAGGGCCAATTTTCACATCAAATTGGCACCAATTTTCCCATGGGATCATGTGTTTTCTATTCTAATTAGGATTGAATCTATATTTTCTTGTTTCATTGTGTTTTCTATTGATTTCTTTCTTAATTTGAAGTTTGTAAATGGATTTCATGGGGAATCCTTGTTCATGCTTGCAATATCTAACTTAATATGTTTATCCATTGTGTTTTGTAGGTATTAGGATTGGGGTTCACACACCACACTCTGAAGCTTTCATTGAGGTATTTTTTCAAATAATTATACCAAGCAGCCGATTGCCTTATCTATGCTGCCAAATTTTTCACACATGTCTCTAGAAAATTGGAATATACTCCTCCCACATTGATAGATCTTAGAAACTATTTTGGTTTTCATCTCTATTTTTAAATTTACCTCATCACTAAACCTACCTTATCACTTTTAGTTGTGATATATTTTAAATGTTTCCTTGATTAGTCTACCTACAAGGGATTCTAACCCTTCTCTCCACTATTACAAAACTCTTTATTCAAGGATAAGTTAGAAACGTGGGGAAAGGTGTAGCCTATCTTGCAATCATGGCTCAAAATGGAAGCATGGAAAAAACATTTGAATTGTTTGACAATAATGTTTTCTTATAAATGTATGCAAAATGAAGTAGCATTGACAAGCTAGTGAGCTTGGAAAGATAGTGAGCTCACTCACTAGCCTACCAATGTGGTGGGTTGAGATGGAAGGGGATTCTATATATATGTTTCCCTCTACTTATCTCAACCCCACTACACAGCTAGTGAGTGAGGACCCCAATCTCAATAGGGGTTTGAGCTGAGTGTTCATAGAAATGGGGTCTCATGGCATGAGACCCTATTTCTTAGGAGATATGTTTCTAGTTTTCTCAACCTACCACATTGGAGTTAGTGGAGAATGTTCCAGCTCACTCACTCAGTCATGCAGGGGTTGAGAAGGTAGGGGCAGTGTATGCCTTCCACTAGCTTTCCAATGTGGCAGGATTGAGAAGGTAGGGGCAACATCACTGTGATACCCCATTTCTATGAGGCATACGCCGCCCCTACCTTCTCAACCCTGACACATTGGCAAGGTAGGGGCAGAGTATGCCTCATATAAATGGGGTCTCACAGTGATGTACATCACCGTGAGACCCCATTTCTATGAGGCATACATCACTGTGAGACCCCATTTATATGAGGCATACTCTGCCCCTACCTTCTCAACCCTGCCGCATTGGCAAGCTAGTGAGTGAGCTAGCTTGTCAATGCTCCACTAGATTGCCAATAGGGTAGGGTTGAGAAGGTAGGAGCATCATGATAGAAACCTAGGTGGTGAAGACCCCAACCAACTCAAAATGATCATATTGAAACAAGAAACCAACCCCTTAAACACTATACACTCAATTTATCCCAAACACACACCTAAAAGCTTGTAGCCCTCCAAAACTACTTTTTCTCAATATCTTTTAGAGAAGGTTGTACAGAGACCTAACAAAAATCATATGAGACACACTTCAACTCCTAACATAACATGCCAAAAGTTTTCAAGAGGTTTCTTTGCAACAATATTGAAAACCAATAGGTTGCCCTACCTTTTAGGCCACCAAATGGCCCTCTTTTACAAAGGAGGTACCTCCAAAACACTTTGTTTTCACCAAATATCAACTAACAGTCACTAATTTTGTTACAAAACAACTAATTCCACCATTATTTCTCATATCCTTGACCTCTAAAATGTTGTACCACCAAACCCTCAACTTTCATGCAAATAACCTAGGGTTTATTGAAAGTCTTGACAACCGGGCTTACCAGATCTCACCAATACCAACAAAACTTCAAAAATACCTTGTAAAAACTCAAACAACCATTACATGGAAGGTTCCTTCAATATTTCATCAAAACCCTTCTTTAACACCCCATTTACACAAGGAAAACAATGTAATTCTGCCCTAGGGCATCACCCAATTTCAAACAACTTACTTCCTCTGCCTTCACGACCATGTGGACACCTAACCACAGTGTATGCCTCATAGAAATGGGGTCTCATGGTGATTTACATCAACGTGAGAGCCCATTTCTATAAAGAATATGTTGCCCCTACCTTCTCAACCCTACCACATTGGCAAACTAGTGAGTGAGCTAGCTTGCTAATGCTCCACTAGCTTGCCAAGGAATTTGAATTCACATGCCTCGTCCATGCTTCCATTTTGAGCCTATCTTGTAATCATGGCATGCCCCTACACCACCTTTGTCTATGCTATAAATAGTCTTGTACAAGATGATTGTAAGTATTTTTTACGAAGCCTTGAATGACATAAATTTCATTTATTTGAATAGATAAATATTTTAGGAACTAATATTCTTCTCATTACCATGCTACAGGTAAAATTATCATCCATGCCAAAGAAACGAAGAAGGAATAAACTAATAGACGAAGAGTATGAAACCTTCAAATAAAATGAGAGAGAAT